>JAFMOD010000970.1:231186-250333 GCA_019802435.1 Corydoras maculifer
GACACACACACACAGACACACACAGACACACACAGACACACACAGACACGGACACACACGGACACACACGGACACGGACACACACAGACATGCGCAGAGGAGCGTACACACACACATAAGAAGTGAAATCTTCCATCTGCTTCCACCCTGAGGGTCAATTAAGTTCAGAATGAGAAAACAAATACAACGAGAGAGGAGGCCATGATCTCCGCAAAGTGTAAAAAAAAAAAAAAAAAAAAAAACCCAGGTAAAGCTACTGGAAACAAAAGTCAATGTTTTATATACAATTCAGACGATCACAAGCTCCAAAACAGCCCCGTTGCATGTCATCATCTGTTGAGGTTCCTCTGAAATTCAACGAGTCAAGACATAAAGAGGTCACGACGCCACCAAAACAAAAAAGTGAATGATACATAATCAGTCAAAAGGGAAAATACTGCATGTTTCATGCTACGTTCACAACGGCGGAGTGGCACGGTTTCATTTCGATACTCTGCTCAGATTGGATTTGCTTATCTGAACGATTCACATCCATTAAAGCCAGTGACCTATATCTGTCTTTACTGCGATCACGTCTTTTCTACAGAACGGCATGATGAGCACATGGATCCATTTCGGCACCAGGCAGCTGTGTCACTCAGAACAAAACAGATCACATTCGTAGCCTAACTGAAGAAATGGATGTGATGGAGGCTCATTTTGTCAGGAGGACAACAAACTATTTGTCAGTGGTAGATTATCAAGTCGAGCAGAAAAAATGCCAGACAGCAGCTTTAGCTTCATCATTTATTCATTCATTCATTATCTTCCGCTTTATCCTATATTAGGGTCGCGGTGGGGTTCCCCATGCCCATCCAGGGGAGAACATTTCGGGCGCTGGGCAGATACACCCAGGACAGGGCGCCAATCCATCGCTGGGCACACACTCACTTACACACACTATAGGGGCAATTTGGAGAACTCAATTGACTTGATCCATGTTTTTGGACTGTAGGAGGAAACCGGAGAACCCGGAGGAAACCCACACAGACACGGGGAGAACATGGAAACTCCACCCAGATGGGGATTAGAACCGGGAATCCCTAATGCTGAGAGGAGAACATGCTAAACCACTAAGTCACGGTGCCGCCTAGCTTCATCATAAGCATTGGATTAGGAGCTGTTGCTTCTTGATGCTGATGGTGTTGCCTTGTGTAAAATACTTTTAACAGCAGGAGTTCCAATCTGAATGTTTTCGTTTAACACGCTGGAGTAATGGCTAGCACTTCTGCCTCTCAGTGCTGGAGATCCAGGTTTGAATCCTGATCTGGGTGACATTTCCATGTTCTCCTCGTGTCAACGTAAGCTTCCTTCTGGTTCTCCAGTTTCCTCCCACAGTCCAAAAACATGAATTCAAGGTTATGCATTCACTAACTGTAAAGGTGGACTTTGTAGTTCTACAAACATACTACAGTACATACTGTGTACGGCCCCTTTCCTCTGTTCTAATGGTCAGGACCCCAATAGAACCACCACAGAGCAGAGAGTATTGGGTTGGTGCATTATTTCTATCCCAGCAGTGTCACTGAGGTGTTTAAATGAAGCTCCACTAAAACCCCCTCACCACATCAGTATCACTGCAGAACTGACAATAAACAATCCACCACCCAAATGATACCTGTTCTGTGATGCTCTCAACCAACAGAGAACCAACAGGGGACTAACAACAAACACAGATGGACTACAGTCTGTAATTGTAAAACTACAAACTCCATCTATATGATAAGTGAAGAAAATAGAGAATGAAGCAAGAAGGGGGCGTGTCCTAACCTATGACTGAAACTATTGTTTATCAGTGAGACATACTGTTATGATAACTTCAAATCTTCTGGCTCAGTACATTTGAGCTGTTTAAGGATTTTTGGAATAGGTCACCTAAAAATCGTTATCTGTCATATGATAGCCCTCGGTGCTAGATGACACCAGCGGCGGCACCACCAGACAGGTGTGCAGGGTGTGGCATTAGTTCAGGTGCTGTTCAAATTTATTTAAACTACTTCAAATGCTGGGGCGGCACGGTGACTTAGTGGTTAGCATGTTCTCCTCTCAGTGCTAGGGATTCCCGGTTCGAATCCCAATCTGGGCGGAGTTTCTATGTTCTCCCAGTGTCAGTGTCCGTGTGGGTTTCCTCCGGTTTCCTCCCACAGTCCAAAGACATGGATCAAGTCAATTGAGTTCTCCAAAATTGCCCCATATAGAGTGTGTCTGTGTGAATGAGTGTGTGCCCAGCGATGGATTGGCACCCTGTCCTGGGTGTATCTGCCCCGCGCACGAAACGGTCTCCCCTGGATGGGCATGGGGAACCCCCCCGCGACCCTAATATAGGATAAAGCGGAAGATATTGAATGAATGAATGAATGAATGAAAAGTTAATTGAGTTCCGGAAGATAATGGATGAATGGAACTTCAAATGCTTTAATCAAACTGCTGTGTAAGTGTATGTTTATTTTCTCCATTACCTGGTACACTGGTATTATTTAAGTTATACAAGTGGCACAATGCACCTGTGTTTGGAGGGTTTAAAGAAAGCGCTTGGCAGTATAAAAAAATATAAATAACAATAATTACCTAGGGCGGCACGTTCGCCTCTCAGCACTAGGGATTCACGGTTCGAATCCCCATCTGGGTGGAGTTTCCATGTTCTCCCCGTGTCCGCGTGGGTTTCCTCCGGGTTCTCCGGGTTCCTCCCACAGTCCAAAAACATGGATCAAGTCAATTGAGTTCTCCAAATTGCCCCATATAGAGTGTGTCTGTGTGAGTGACTGTGTACCCAGCGATAGATTGGCGCCCTGTCCTGGGTGTATCTGCCCAGCGCCCGAAATTCTCCCCTGAATGGGCATGAGGAACCCCACCGCGACCCTACTATAGGATAAAGCGGAAGATAATGGATGGATGGATGGAATAATTACCTATGGCTAGTGACACACTGTACACACATTTTAACATGATAACAAAGAAAAAAAATCCAATATATTATGCAGACCCGGGGTGCATGTTTAGAACATCCCTTTGTTTCAGTAACTGGACCCTAAAAGCTAAAATATACCAGCTTTATGAGATTTCTTAAATTGCAACATCATATCCCAGCTTAATCCAATGACCACAGAAATCCAATCCTGGTGGAATTATTAATCTGTACATGCCTATTTACATCCATCGATCGGCTGCTCTCTGCCCTCATGCCTGCTGCACTGTGACGTTGGCAGCATCTCACTAAAGATGGCTGCCTCCAGGCTTCACCTGGTATCGGTTACATCACATCTATTTAAATAGAAGAGCCCTCTGATCTGCAGCCCTGTGCACCACAGGAACCCCCTGTACACTGCAGTCACACTCCAGTACACATAATACACAGTGAAGACAGCATGCAGGATCAACACCCTGCTGAGCTCAGACCCGAGAGACTAAGAGCACAGCTAAGCTCTCGCTCTGCTGCATTACAGCAGTTTTTAAAATGTTGGGATGTTGTTCATTTATTTATTCATTATCTTTCGCTTTATCCTCTATTAGGGTCGTGGGGGGGGGGTTCTTCATGCCCATCCAGGGGAGAACGTTTCGGACACTGGGCAGATACACCCAGGACAGGGCGCCAATCTATCGCTAGGCACACACTCACACACACAAACACACACTATATGGGGCAATTTGGAGAACTCAATTGACCTTGATCCATGTTTTTAGACTGTGGGAGGAACCCGAGAACCCGGAGGAAACCCACACGGACACGGGGAGAACATGGAAACTCCACACAGATGGGGATTCGAACCGGGAATCCCTAGTGCTGAGAGGAGAACATGCTAACCACTAAGCCACCGTGCCGCCCGGTTGGGATGTTGTGTACTGTATTTTCCGGACTATAAGAGCACCTAAAAGCCTAAAATTTTCCCAGAAATCGGACGTGCGCCTTATAATCCGGTGCGCCTTATACGTGTACTGACTTCCAAAATCTATAAAAGTATTGTTGTGCGACCAGGTGGTTTCTTCCAAACCGAGTGAAAAAATTAATTCGGAGTTTGCCGTCATTCCGGGAGGAATAACTACAGAACTCCAACCGTTGGACATTGGCGTAAACGGGGTGCTTAATGTAAAGTTGCGGGCGGTGTGGGAGTGATGGATGATAGACGGCGAACACACGTTTACTAAAACTCGGAGGCAGCGGCGGGAGAGTTACGCCCCCGTCTGTGAATGGATTGTGGATGCCTGGGCTGAGGTTTCTGCTGTAACCGTCGTCCGAGCTTTTGCGAAAGCCGGCATTATTGCCGAACAGCCGCCTGGTGATGAGACTGACTCAGATATTGATGAGGGGGAACCCGGAGTGCAGCTTTGTAATTCAGAACACAGAAGATGAGGACTTTGAGGGATTTGTGGGAGAAGAGTGATTAAAATAATGTGTTTTGTCAAGTAGTAGAATAAACTTCAGTTATAAATTACCGTTTTGCATCCTTTACTTTTCTTGTAGATCGTATGTTTTATAATATGGTGCCGTACAGAATAAGAGTCCGTAATTGAGCCTTATACGTGGGTCAAATACAGAAATAGACCCTGTAATTCAGACTGCGCCTTATCGTCCGGAAAATACGGTAATTTTTAATAAAATCACAATTTAACTGCAATTTGCATCATTCAGGTTTATCCAGATTGGAATCCCGATCTGGGTGGAGTTTCCATGTTCTCCCCCGTGTCTGGGTGGGTTTACTAAATTGGGGTTCTTTAAATTGCTCCATATAGTGTGTGTGAGAGCAAGTGAGTGAGTGAGTGAGTGAGTGGGCCCAGCGATGGATTGGGGCAGTCGTAGGCTTGTGGTTAAGGATCCAGCCTGGCAACCTAAAGGTCCCTGGTTCTGCCCTTGGGCAAAGTAAATAATCCCAATTGTTCCCTGAACACCATGGACAGGGTTGCCCACTGTCTGGGAACATGTGATCATTTCATTTAGTGTGACTATATGCATGTGTTTCACTTCACAGATGGGTGTGAGTACAGTATGCAAAAAAAAAACAATCACCTCATTACTTTAATGGTGCCCTGTACTGGGTGTATCTGCGTGGTGCCCTTAACGTTCTGCCCTGGATGGGCACGGCGAACCCTCCCCTACAACCCTACTATTAAGTGGAAGATAAGTAATGGAAATCAAAACTATGTAAATTCACTTTTTTTTAATAAAGGCCTATTTACAGTTGATTGCTAGCAAAAAGATCTGCAATGCTCAAGAATCCACATGCTGGAATGAGTTACTGAGTCGGTGGAGCTAGGGGATCTAATGGATCTCACTTGTTTCTGATTCACTAAATATAACGATTTAATTATTCACCCCCGTCTCCATGGTACAACCTGCCCTCACAACCGTTTTAGCTAGAGGATAAGGAAGAGTGGAAAAGAATTTCATTGTAATATGCAAACGTGTTCCAGGTGAGCTCTTGTACCTCACCTGCTTCTCTGGCTCCGCCCCCATTCACAAATCTGTGTTAACCTGCTGTAGTTTCACCAACCAAATAACCCCTGCTCTGTGGTGGTTCTATTGGGGTTCTGACCATTAGATCAGAGTGAAGGAGACGTACACAGTATGTACTGTAGAACACAAACAGATGAACTACAGTCTGGAATTGTAGAACTACAACGTCCATCTTTAGGGTAAGTGGTACTGATCATATGGACAATAAGTGAAACAAAATGGAGGGGTTTCTCAACTTTTAAATGGTAATGTATGTGAGCAATTTGAAAGTTTGGATATGAAACAAAGAACCTGAAGGTTAGTATAAACAAGCCTTGGGTGTAAAGTTGTGCATGGTCTTATTTACAATATATTGATTTACACAAGTGGGCGGCACGGTGGCTTAGTGTTCAGCACATTCGCCTCTCAGCACTAGGGATTCCCGGTTTGAATCCCCATCTGGGTGGAGTTTCCATGTTCTCCCCGTGTCTGCGTGGGTTTCCTCCGGGTTCTCTGGTTTCCTCCCACAGTCCAAAAACATGGATCAAGTTAATTGAATTCTCGAAATTGCCCCATATAGAGTGTGTCTGTGTGAGTGAGTGTGTGCCCAGCGATGGATTGGCGCCCTGTCCTGGTTCTGTCTGCCCAGCGCCCGAGACGTTCTCCCCTGGATGGGCATGGGGAACCCCACCGAGACCCTAATAGAGGATAAAGTGGAAGATAATGAATGAATGATTTACACAACGCCCTGTCCTGGGTGTATCTGCCCAGCATCTGAAACGTTCTCTACAGGATGGGTATGGAGGAACAGCCCCCCGTCCCCCCACCAACCCTTGTCCCCAATATAGGATTAAGCAGAAGATAATGGATGGATGGATGGCTAATTTAACAATCACACAAAACAACTACACACTTTTAAATCTGCATATCTGCTACATTTCATTAAGGCTTTGCACAACAGCAACCACACACTGCTTTCATCACACATCTAACACCAAGCAATCTTTTAACTGACCCAGAAACAAAGTTACCAAACATTGAGGTAGAAGCCACACTCCAGATTCTTACCCCACCCCACAACACCTAGTGCCACACCTTTAAACAACCTGTCCAGGTAGCAGCTGCGGTGTGAATGTTTAAATCGTCCACCTGTCAGACATGACTGCGTTCAGAAAGCAGCTAGAGCCAACTGAGTATCATGCAGTAGCAGAACATCCCTGAGTCATTTAAAGCTCTTTTACATTACAATATCTGCCTTAAAACAATGATGTCCCACAAGGTTCAGACTTAGGTCCTTTGATAAATACCACAAATACACTCTGATTAAAAAATAAAGTTCAGAAAAAATATCTGTTTAAAAAGAGAAAAGCCACAGTCTACAACTTTTTCTGATAAGCATGCGAACCGAACGTCTGCACCGTGCACCTGAACGTTAGAATGCTGCAGGTCGCCTCCTCACCAGGAAAAACAAGTCTGATCAGATGAGCGTAGTCCGAGTTCCACTTTAAGCTTCTGCTAATTCTATATGTAAAGAATTTAATCTCATGTAGCTTGTGCTCTGAAAATCATTATTTTCTACCAGAGTTCATACCTGTTTTTCAAATTACACTAAAGTCCTGACTTCCATACAAACATTCATGCTGCATCAAAATATTATGCATATAATTAAAAAGGGGGCACGGTGACTTAGTGGTTAGCACGTTCTCCTCTCAGCATCAGGGATTCCCGGTTCGAATCCCCATCTGGGTGGAGTTTCCATGTTCTCCCTGTGTCCGCGTGGGTTTCCTCCAGGTTCTCCGGTTTCCTCCCACAGTCATGTGGATCAAGTCAATTGAATTCTCCAAATTGCGCCATATAGAGTGTGTCTGTGTGAGTGAGTGTGTGCCCAGCGATAGATTGGCGCCCTGTCCTGGGTGTATCTGCCCGAAACATTCTCCCCTGGATGAGCATGGGGAACCCCCCCACTACCCTAATAGAGGATAAAGCAGAAGATAATGGATGAATGAACAAATAAATGTTAAGTTCAGACGTTACATTTCAACTAACAGAGAAACTCGTCTTATCGAAGATAAAGAAACCAACAAATGTTAGCAGCGATATATTTTGGTAAACTGTTGACATTTCAGTCATTTTTTAGGTTTTAGAGCAAAACAACAAATATTTCTCTAATTCTAATTTATTTTCTTCTATAATTTATTCATTCATTCATTATCTCCTGCTTTATCCTCTATTAGGGTCGTGGGGGGGTTCTCCATGCCCATCCAGGGGAGAACATTTCGTGCGCTGGGCAGATACTCCCAGGACAGGGCGCCAATCTATCGCTGGGCACACACTCACACACACAAACACGCTCTATATGGGGCAATTTGGAGAACTCAATTCACTTGATCCATGTTTTTGGACTGTGGGAGGAAACCGGAGAACCCAGAGGAAACCCACGCGGACATGGTGAGAACATGGAAACTCCACCCAGATGGGGATTCAAACCGGGAATCCCTAGCGCTTAGAGGAGAACATGCTAACCACTAAACCACCTCTTATTTATTTTCTTTTATAATTTTATTTAAAAGCAGCATCTGGGTGGAGTTTCCATGTTCTCCCCGTGTCCGTGTGGGTTTTCTCCGGGTTCTCCGGTTTCTTCCCACAGTCCAAAAACATGGATCAAGTCAATTGAGTTCTCCAAATTGCCCCATATAGAGCGTGTTTGTGTGTGTGAGTGTGTGCCCAGCGATAGATTGGCACCCTGTCCTGGGTGTATCTGCCCAGCGCCCGAAACGTTCTCCTCTGGATGGGCATGGAGAACGCCCCCGCAACCCTAATATAATAGAGGATAAAGCGGAAGATAATAGATGAATGAATTTTATTTAAATGAACTTACATTAAACTTGTCAAATAAAAAACATTTGAAAATGCCGCTCTGCAGAAAGTGTCTGGTCTGACGGCATCAGTTTAAGTGATGCATCCAGACGCGGAACATGTTTCAATTTATTATTTATGGTAAAGTAACAAGATTCAACAACTCAGCTCCACATGCACCACTTTGAAATTATGAGCGTCGTACACACACTGAATCTACAAACACAATGACAAATACATGAGCTTATTTTTTCTTGTTTTGCAGCTGTGACAGCTTCCACATTCCTGGAAAGACTTTCTACAAAAATTTTGAGTGTATTTGAAGTGTCTCTGCACATTCCTTCCTATGTTGGTTGACCGTGCCTGACTCACAATCTGCATTCTAGTTCATCCCAATGACTTTCAGTGGGGTCGGGTTCAGTCCCCATGATCCTTTTACCAGACAGATCATAATATATTCTGTGTTTTTTAAGCTTAACATCAATGCAATGTGAACATTCATTACAATAGTACTTGGTTCTCTGTTGTTTGTATGAGGGAGGTCACCAAGTCTGTCCTCCACCATAGTTTACATTCAATACAATCAAAGGGGTAATTAGTATTTCAACACTTCAAACACATCAGAGTGTTTGAAATGACTTGCTTTCAGACAGTGAAAACATGCACACTGCATACAAAAAGGACCCCTGTTTGCCCCAACCGGCATATTTACCCATATAAACCCTTAGGTTTTCTCCCACAGTCCAAAAACATGGATTTAAGGTAAATTGGCTACTCTAAATTGCCCCCCGGCACGGTGGCTTAGTGGTTAGCATGTTTGCCCCTCAGCACTAGGGATTCCCGGTTCGAATACCCATCTGGGTGGAGTTTCCATGTTCTCCCCGTGTCCGCGTGGGTTTCCTCCGGGTTCGGGTTTCCTCCCACAGTCCAAAAACATGGATCAAGTCAATTGAGTTTTCCAAAATTGCCCCCTATAGAGTGTGTCTGTGTGAGTGAGTGTGTGCCCAGCGATGGATTGGCGCCCTGTTCTGGGTGTATCTGCCCAGCGTTCTTCCCTGGATGGGCATGGGGGACCCCACCGCGACCCCTAATAGAGGATAAAGCGGAAGATAATGGATGAATGAGTATTAAGTTGGGCGGCACGGTGGCTTAGTGGTTAGCATGTTCTCCTCTCAGCACTAGGGATTCCCGGTTCGAATCCCCATCTGGGTGGAGTTTCCATGTTCCCCCCGTGTCTGCGTGGGTTTCCTCCGGCTTCTCCGGTTTCCTCCCACAGTCCAAAAACATTGATCAAGTCAACTGAGTTCTCCAAAATTGCCCCCTATAGGGTTTATCTGTCCAGCGCCCGAAACATTCTCCCCTGGATGGGCATGGGGAACCCCACCGCGACCCTAATAGAGGATAAAGCGGAAGATAATGAATGAATGAATATTAAGTTGAACCAGGCTTGGGGAGGGGGTGCTGAGGGGTTTGGTTATATCACTATCACAATAATGTGATTCATGGCTTGGTTCCAACTTCTTATAAGCTGAAGGTTGAAATGTCCTATGATGTTTTTTTTGTACCACAACGTTTTACACATTATCGTGTCGTGGCATCGGTTTGTACACATGCACGCTGTGTGATATCCAGTCAGGTGAGGAATGCTGATTGTTTTCTTTGTTGGGATCAGATGGGATTCTTGCCTGCGCCTTGCTGCTGCATCTGTAAGATGAGGATTTAGTCCTACGGTGATTTGGTTATGATATTGAGCTAAAGGTGTTTTGGGATCGGACGGGATCCGTGTGTGTTTCTAAGCAGCGTTGCGGCTTGTATACACTGAGACCTCGTTGTGCATCCCTGCTCACGTACGTTCTCCATCAGACTAACGCACTAAGGCAAGCCCAGACAATAAAAGGCTACTCAGCACAGACAGCGAGAGAGAAAGACGGAGAGTCAGAATGAGGCGGACGACTGAAAGAAACCCGAAACGCAGCTTTCTCTCTGTACCTTTCTGGGGACGAGGATTTTTCCGAGTTGACGGACATGAGCAGAGGCTTTAAGCCGCTCGCTCCCTGAGGAACGCGACAGAGGAAACGGGGAACGAATGAAACACTCCGTCTGTCCTTCCTCAGCGTCTCTTCATCCCTGAGGGAGAAGGCAGCCTGGTCCTCTCTTCTTCTCTGTTCTGTTCCCAGGCAAGGATGGAGGGTTAATAATGAGAAGGAAGAGGAAGAAATGCTGCACTATGAGCCGAACCCTTCCTCACCCCCTCCTTCCTTCCGTCTATGCTTTCACTTCTCTTGGAGGCTTTTTTTTTTTTTTTAACGCTCTCGTCCTCCGACGTCCTCTGAAATGAACAGAGGAGCACCAGCACCGTCTGCCTGCTTCTCTTCTCCTCCTCTTTGCACCCCCTTCTCCCTCTTTCTCTCTTCCTCTCTCTCTATCTCAGCGCAATGGTTGGCTGTTCTGCAGCTCTGCACAACAACAGAACGGGCTAAACCACTGCCTGAGAGGGAGGGGGCGGGTTCGGAGAAAGCGAGAAGAAAACGCGTCCAACCCTCTCCCATCTGCCCTCCCACAGCTCGGTCTGGGCCTCCCCTCTCCGGCTTGCGCCCTCCTCACTTCCTGCTTTTAGGACGTTCTGTATCTCAGGGCAACTTGGTACAGCTAGAATTTTCCCTCGGCCTTGTTGCTTCTCAAATCCCTCTGTGCTCTCTGGTTTCCCTCTACCCTCCATTTTACAGCTGTCTTCTCGGATGTTCCATTTGTCTTCTTCTTGCGAGCATGCCAGCTCGAGCCCTGCTCGCCGGTTGGGTTCGCTGCAGGGCACCGCAGGTTGGCATCAGAATGAGATTTCAGAGGCGGAAGGACCGGCTCACACCAGATTAACTGTACTACAAACCCATTTCCAGAAAAGTTGGGAGACTTTCAAAAAACGCTATCAATATTTCATATGTAATATGTAAAGGGGGTGGCACGGTGGCTTAGTGGTTAGCATGTTCTCCTCTCAGCGCTAGGGATTCCCGGTTCGAATCCCCATCTGGGTGGAGTTTCCATGTTCTCATTCTCTCTGTCCGCGTGGGTTTCCTCCAGGTTCCTCCCACAGTCCAAAAACATAGTTCAAGTCAATTGAGTTCTCCAAATTGCCCCATATAGAGTGTGTCTGTGTGTGCCCAGCAATGGATTGGCGCCCTGTCCTGGGTCTATCTGCCCAGCGCCTGAAACATTCTCCTCTGGATGGGCATGGGGAACCCCACCCCCCCGCCACCCTAATATAGGATAAAGCAGGAGATAATGAATGAATGAATGAATATATAACCGGCGAGCAGAGCCCATGCTGCCATGCTTCGAAGAAGAAGACCAATGCTATAGGTATAGGTATTTCATTTATTTAAGGTGAATTGGCTGCTCTACATGGCCCCTATATAGTGGGGTCTGTGCGAGTGAGAGTACCGAGTGATAGATTCACGCCCTGTCCTGGGTGTATCTGTCCAGCGCCCAAAACGTTCTTCCCTAGATGGGCATGAGGAACCCCCCCCTGGGACCCTAGTAAAGCAAAAGCAGGCGGTCAGGACGCTGAAGGCTTTCAGTGATGCTCGTTTTCCGCTGGCCGGAGCAGCGCAGCCCTCACCCCTTAGGAGGTGATCATGTTGAACAGCTGGGCAACATGCGCCCCCCTTTTGCCCCGAGGATATTCCTAACTGCAATTCTGTCCACAATGCTGAGACATTTAGCACCTTCAGGAAACAACTTAAGATTTATACCTTATTAAAGGCATTTGCTATCCAAAAACAACAGAGTGGGATAAAATCTAAGCACATAAACCCGATTAGCAAATCATCAGAATTAATAATACTGCAGTTACGCCGGTTCCTCTTTAAAATACTGACTTGTGTAATTCTATCTTGTAAGTTGTTTGAATAAAGGCACCTGCCTAGAGACTTTTCATTCATTCATTATCTCCTGCTTTATCCTCCATTAGGGTCGCGGTGGGGCTCCCCATGCCCATCCAGGGGAGAACGTTTCTGGCGCTGGGCAGATACACCCAGGACAGGGCGCCAATCTATCGCTGGACACACACTCACTCACACAGACACACTCTATATGGGGCAATTTGGAGAATTCAATTGACTTGATCCATGTTTTTGGACTGTGGGAGGAAACCGGAGAACCCGGAAGAAACCCACGCAGACACAGGGAGAACATGGAAACTCCACCCAGATTGGGATTTGAACCGGGAATCCCTAGTGCTGAGAGGCGAACGTGCTAATCACTAAGCCACCGTGCCGCCCACCTAAAGACTTAATGCATGTAAATGTTTAAGTGACCCATACAATGTAAACAAGAAAGACTGTATTTTTTTGTTGTGCCTGTAGCTAATTTAGTTGTTCCAACCTTGAGAGACATGAGGGCAGACAGGTAGGTAACAAATATAGGAGCATTATTCAATAAATTCCTGTGTGCTGAAATCTGAAAATGCAAACATAACTTATGTTCATTCATTCATTCATTATCTCCCGCTTTATCCTCTATTAGGGTCGCGGTGAGGTTCCCCATGCCCATCCAGGGGAGAACGTCTCGGGCGCTGGGCAGATAGACCCAGGACAGAGCACCAATCCATCGCTGGGCACACTCACTCACACAGACACACTCTATAGGGGGCAATTTTGAGAATTCAATTAACTTGATCCATGTTTTTGGACTGTGGGAGGAAACCGGAGAACCCGGAGGAAACCCACGCAGACACGGGGAGAACATGGAAACTCCACCCAGATGGGGATTCGAACCGGGAATCCGGGTTGCTGAGAGGCAAACGTGCTAACCACTAAGCCACCGTGCCGCCTCATAACTTATGTTAACCAACAAATTTTATCTGCTGTGAGAAAATAATTGCCCCTGCAAAATGGGTCCTCCATCATCGTTAGCACTTTTTCAGGTTAAAAAGCCATAATTATTTATTTATGTTTTAAATTTTATTTTTAAGTGGATGTTCTACCTACTTTATATTATTATAATTATTATCTCATCTGGCACGGTGGCTTAGTGGTTAGTACGTTGTGGTTAGTACGTTGTGGTTAGTACGTGTCCGCGTGGGTTTTCTCCGGGTTCTCCGGTTTCCTCCCACAGTCCGAAAACATGGATCAAGTCAATTAAATTCTCCAAATTGCCCCATATAGAGTGTGTCTGTGTGAGTGAGTGTGTGCCCAGCAATGGGTTGGTGCCCTGTCCTGCCCAGCGCCAGAGACGTTCTCCCTTCAATGGACATGGGAAACCCCCTGCGACCCTAATATAGGATAAAGCGGAAGATAATGGATGGATTGATGGATGGATGGATGGATAATGCCCCTGCCAAAGGTTCCTTTAATGTTCCAGGTCACGCCCTTTTAGGCCACACACGAATATGGCATGTTCACAGTACCACCCCAAAACCCCACCCCCACATTACTAGCTCTGTTTACTTTCTCTCAATTGCGTTCCCCTTCTGTTTCACTTTACCACATCTGTTATAAAAGAGTGCGAGAAGGCCGAACCCATTTCTGTCCTCCTTTCTTCCCGGCTCTCTCTCATTTTCTTTCACCACAGTCATATATATTCACTGCATGGTGACAGATCACCCCCCCCCCCACTCATTACCTGATTTCCCCTTTTCACATTCTCCTTATTTCTCTCGGTCACTTTGCTGTCTCTCTCTCTCTCTTCATTCTTTTTTCCCCTCACTCTCAAACGGACTGTTCTTTTCTGCTGTCTTTTCTGTTGCTTTTGCTCCCTCTCTGGTATTTTTGGAGACAGTATTAAGGCTGTGAGCTTCTATCTTTACCTGGCCTACTTCCACATCTTCCAACTGCTGATGGACAGAATAGAGGTGAAGCGAGGAGGTGAAATTGGGTGCAAACTGCATCACTGCTGATAAAGGGTCTTAAACTGATCCTCACCACACACACACACACTTTACATAGACCTCCATTTATTTCATAGACTTACCTAAATATTAACCATAACCTTCTTCTTACCATCATTTACATTCACATTACATTTGGTCATTTAACAGACACTTTTATCCAAAGCGACTTACAAGGTGAACACAGGGTTAATCACTACATCCCTGGAGCAATGAGGGTTAAGGGTCTTGCTCATGAACCCACACTGGTAACTTCAGTGAACCTGGGATTTGAACCCACAACCTTCAGATTGATAGTCCAATACCCTCACCACTGAGCTACCGTGCCCTACCAAACCTATAACCATCATACGACATGACTTCACTTTAAAACAGAGATTTTCAATCTGGGGTGCAGCTGCTGTCCATTACCTTACATGAGGTTCCCACATGTTTTGGTTCCCACAATCTTATAAATAAGGGCCAACGTTTGTGTGTGTGTGTGTGTGTGTGTGTGTGTTCCTTATACACACCCACATTGTCCAAAACACGGATTCAAGGTGAATTTGCTGCTCTAAATTGGCCTTTTGTAGTGTGTTTCTTTGAGAGTGAGTGAGTGTGTGAGTGCCCAGCGATAGATTGGTGCCCTGTTCTGGATGTATCCACCCATTTAGGTGATGAGGTTTTGTTTGTTTGGTGTTTTTCATTACCGGTAGTTACAAAAAAAATTCATTTTCCAAAAAAAAGCCCCATTAAATAGCAACCGGGCGGCACGGTGGCTTAGTGGTTAGCACGTTCGCCTCTCAGCGCTAGGGATTCCTGGTTCGAATCCCCATCTGGGTGGAGTTTCCATGTTCTCCCCGTGTCTGCGTGGGTTTCCTCCGGGTTCTCCGGTTTCCTCCCACAGTCCAAAAACATGGATCAAGTCAATTGAGTTCTCTAAATTGCCCCATATAGAGTGTGTCTGTGTGAGTGAGTGTGTGCCCAGCGATGGATTGGCGCCCTGTCCTGGGTGGAGTTTCCATGTTCTCCCCGTGTCTGCGTGGGTTTCCTCCGGGTTCTCCGGTTTCCTCCCACAGTCCAAAAACATGGATCAAGTCAATTGAGTTCTCTAAATTGCCCCATATAGAGTGTGTCTGTGTGAGTGAGTGTGTGCCCAGCGATGGATTGGCGCCCTGTCCTGGGTCTATCTGCCCAGCGCCCGAGACGTTCTCCCCTGGATGGGCATGGGGAACCCCACCACGACCCTAATAGAGGATAAGCGGGAGATAATGAATGAATGAATGAATAAATAGCAACCAATTACGCATAAATTAACGTTTACACTAGGAAACATCATCGTAATGGGGCTAGGGTTATATATATACACACACACACACACACACACACACACACACACACACCCCTTTGGAAGCAAGTAGGCACCTTGGGGGCTTTTTTTTCTGATCATGTTTACTGTAGAGCCACTAAAGTGACATAATCCAGCTGTTAAATAAAAAAGTACTAAGTAGGAACTTCACATTATTTAAAATCATGCAAAAATACAGGGCGTTAAAAGAGTGGAAGGGTGATGGGGTGACTGTAAGACAGAAAGTCTGAGATCGAGTTGATGTAGGACTGATGCTTTTTAGCAGACAGGTGAAGGTAGAGTTAGACAGGAGGGGAGTGGGACAGGTAGCGAGCGTGTGGACT
The DNA here is from genome assembly GCA_019802435.1 of Corydoras maculifer. Lineage (NCBI taxonomy): Eukaryota > Metazoa > Chordata > Actinopteri > Siluriformes > Callichthyidae > Corydoras > Corydoras maculifer. The sequence goes on from JAFMOD010000970.1 coordinate 247,062, forward strand.
GTAAGTCTGTTCCTCTGTTCTGTGTGAACTTGCATCTCAGTTAATAGCACATCAGACGGTTGCCATAGCGACGGCTCCATTCTATTTCAGTATATACTTCTCTACGTCACAGAAAGTGTGGGGTTCTCAAGCAACCCAGCTCAGACTGCTTCGTGTCAGCATGCCCGCGCGTGTGGGCGTGATTATATCCATCCATCCTTGAACATGGTTTATGCAGGAATTACACACTTTTAATAGGAAAGAGGGTGGGTGAGAATATGGGGGAGGGGACAGATACAGAAAAATCTGTGTGAAATTAAGATATATGTAAATAAATGCATCTCTCTCCATTCCTGATTCATCTCACTCTATTACTCCTCTCTCTCTCTCTCTTATTTATCTATAGTTTCTTTCACACATGAACTGCAAATCTAAACTTTTCAAATTATTGGCTAATAGAAATTAGAGGCAGATGTCCTAATCAAAGCGGCACGGTGGCTTAGTGGTTAGCATGTTCACCTCTCAGCATTAGGGATTCCCGGTTCGAATCCCCATCTGGGTGGAGTTTCCACGTTCTCCCCGTGTCTGCGTGGGTTTCCTCTGGGTTCTCCGGTTTCCTCCCACAGTCCAAAAACATGGATCAAGTCAATTGAATTCTGAAAATTGCCCCATATAGAGTGTTTCTGTGTGTGAGTGAGTGAGTGAGTGTGTGCCCAGCGATGGGTTGGCGCCCTGTCCTGGGTGTGTCTGCCCGGCGCCCGAGACGTTCTCCCCTGGATGGGCATAGGGAACCCCACCGCGACCCTAATATAGAATAAAGCGGGAGATAATGAATGAATGAATAAACTTCAAGTTAATATAAAAACTGGAGTTTGATTTTTATAATATCAGGTTAAATTACTCCTATATTGAGCCTCTATGTGAATGGAGCACACGATATCCCAAAATAATCCTGGTTCAAAAATAGATGTTGATGAAGCTGCATTCATGAAACAGGAAGAAACAAACAAATAAGACCTTTAGAGCTCTGCAGATGGCAGCTTTGTGAACATGAGTGTGATCTGCTGTGTGGGCCATGTCTGAAGGTATAACTCAGGCAAATACCTGCACTTAAATCCATGCTCTTTATGCAGCACTCACTTGTAAGAACACGCTCTCTCCAGCTTTCTCTCTTACACCCCCACACTCCCATTCATCCCACAGAGACTTACCAAACCTTAACCATTAACACTACTACCCTAACATTAAGCATAACTATAAAAAATGTTGGCCTGAAACTCAAAGGAGCACCTGAAGATGTTGCTTGGTGCTCAGTGCAACCATTTTTCCATCTTTTTACTTTGTTTAAGTCTGGCATTTCTTTCAAGGTCATTATTTCATCCAGCTTGCTTCTTGAACATGCTGATGAAATCACGAGAATATTAAAATCACTCCAAAAAAATAAGCTCGTTATAAAGTAAGCTGAGCAGCACGGTGGCTTAGTGGTTAGCATGTTCTCCTCTCAGCACTAGGGATTCCCGGTTCGAATTCCCATCTAGGTGGAGTTTCCATGTTCTCCCCGTGTCCACATGAGTTTCCTCTGGGTTCTCCGATTTCCTCCCACAGTCCAAAAACATGGATCAAGTCAATTGAGTTCTCCAAATTGCCCTCTATAGAGTATGTGTGAGTGTGTGCCCAGCGACGGATTGGCGCCCTGTCCTGGGTGTATCTGCCCAGCGCCTGAGACGTCCTCCCCTGGATGGGCATGGGGAACCCCACCGCGACCCTAATATAGAATAAAGCGGGAGATAATGAATGAATGAATAAAGTAAGCTTTGAAACAATCCATGCATCTTACTGTAGTCCAAAAACAGCAAACATAATGCAGTGCAAACAGGCAGCATATTGTGATTTATTGTGTGCATTGTCAATTTTGACCATATGTTTCCACCTGCACATCACTGTAATGTGCATCTCTGACTATAACATACATGTTTTTGCTAACAGTCTACACTCAACTGTGCAGGAAACACTTTTCTACATGGTCATTAAGTTGTGATCCACTTTAAAAAATACAAACCCCATTCATTCATTATCTTCCACTTTATCCTCTATTAGGGTCGCGGGGGGTTCCCCATGCCCATCCAGGGGAGAACATCTCAGGCGCTGGGCAGATACACTCAGGACAGGGTGCCAATCTATCGCTGGGCACACACTCACACACACACAGACACACTCTACCAGGGGCAATTTGGAGTACTAAATTGACTTGATCCATGTTTTTGGACTGTGGGAGGAACCCAGAGGAAACCCACGCGGACACGGGGAGAACATGGAAACTCCACCCAGATGGAGATTCGAACCGGGAATCCCTAGTGCTGAGAGGCGAACGTGCTAACCACTAAGCCACCATGCCGCCAGAATACAAACCATTTTTTTTTAAATAAGCCTAAAAAAACACATTTAAACATCTATATGCATGCCTTTCACCATCTTTCCTCTGAACTTCATCACAAACTTAAAGAGAATGGTAACCAGCAAATTAAATGGTTGCTGAGCGCATCTGATGTGTGTCTCTGTCTTTTTTCATTCCGAAATGAAAGAGGAGTACAAAATCAGATGCGCATTAATTAAATATTCATTTTTAAAGATTTTTACACACACACTCACACAAATATACTTTAATAGATGCTTCACTCATTAAGACACTTCTTAAAAAGTTTTCTTTTAAATATTGAAATTAGGAATGAGATAAGGGATAAATCCCCTCAAATATAAAACATGCTGAGTCTGTATATAGGCTTTAACTAAACAACATTACTGCACACATTTCCCACTCCTGTTCCACTGACACTACAGAAACCTTTCTGAACATTCAGATTATAGACTGAGGCAAAATGACATAATGCAGTGCAGAGAAAAATCCACTGTTCAGACTGAAAAACAAGGCTCGGCTTAACTTTAGCCTTCAAATTAATTTTAGAACATGCTCTGCATTTTCTCCCGCAATCCAAACAGCCTGACTGCTAGGTAAATTGGTGAAGCTGAAATGCTCCAGTGTGCAAATAAGCACCAGTGTGTTTGCATGGCCATGCTGTATGTCTCCCCACCTTTCAACCTGTGAGCACTGAGATCCAGCACAAGCTCCAAAAAGAACTAATCAAGATGAGGCTTTAAAGTAAATGATTGTGTGAAATTTAATGAAGACAAAACCGAAACTCGGCGGCACAGTGGTTTAGTGTTTAGCATGTTCTCCTCTTAGCACTAGGGATTCCCGGTTCGAATCCCCATCTGGGTGGAGTTTCCATGTTCTC
>JAFMOD010000970.1:256193-267781 GCA_019802435.1 Corydoras maculifer
TATATATATATATATATATATATATATATATATATATATATATATATATATATATATATTACTCACACACAGAGTAGCATTTTAACGCTTTAAATGCATTGTTCCATGAATGATGGCAAGCTGTGCTGGTCCAGATGTAGCAGAACAAACCCAAACTGCAGGAACAGCACCATGGTTCACATATGGGATGAGGGTTTTATGACGGAATGCAGTGTTTTACTTCCTCCAAACATAATGCTTCTCATTTATATCAAAAAGTTCTATTTTGGTCTCATCCATCTACAAAACTACCTTCTGGCTCGTTCATGTGATGTTAAACAGCAGATAGACGGGAATGGTTTTTCCCCTGCAACCCTGCCATGCACAATCCTGTGTTCTGTAACGGTGGACTCATTAAGATTAACAAAGCCTTCAGTCATTCGAAGTTATCTCGAGTTTCTTTGTGACCTTACAGACTATTACACACCTTGTTCTTGATAGTTTTATTATCTTTTGCAGATGATAAGCATCAACATTTCTTCTCTTAATGTCCTCAGAAATCTCATGTTTGTGCCACGATACATATTAGACATGTATTAAAAACTCAGACTATAAGATCTCTAGTCTTAAAATAAAATTGGGTGAACACCTTTACCTGTTTAAAGATACCTGACTCTAAATCCACAAAAATTTTGATTTTTACAAATTTTAAAGGTTTATATAATTTTGCTCCTTAAAGAGATTTGTAATCTCTTCTCATCTCATTATTTTTTTATTTATTCTATACTAGGCTCTAGAGCCATGAAGGAAGTTCCTCATGTCCATCCAGGAAAGAATATTTCAGGTGCTGTGGAAATACACCCAGGACCGGTGGCCAATCCATCACCAGGCACACACATATAGGGGCAATTTAAAGCATCCATTTCACCTTGAATACATGTTTTTGGGCTTTTAAAGGATACTGGAGAATGTGCACATGGAGAGAACATGGAAACTCCAACTTGCACTGAGAGAGAAACAATGATCTACAGTGTGGGCTTTTAAAACTAGTGCATTCACATAACAAAAAGGGAAAATGAGTGTAGAAAAAATGAGACGTCAAAATAAAAGTTTATACATTACTGCCCTCTGCTGACCTTAAACTTGATATTTCAAATTTAAGATTCATTCATTCATTATCTTCCGCTTTATCCTATATTAGGGTCACGGTGGGGTTCCCCATGGCCATCCAGGGAAGAATGTCTCGGGCGCTGGGCAGATACACCCATCACTGGGCACACAGACACTCACACAAACACACTCTATATGGGGGAATTCGGAGAACACTATTGACTTGATGCATGTTTTTGGACTGTGGGAGGAAACCGGAGAACCCAGAGGAAACCCACACAGACATGGGGAGAACATGGAAACTCCACCCAGATGGGGATTCGAAACTTCCAGGCTCACAAAGTAATATGACTGAACTGCCCTTGGACACACAAGGCACCTAACCCCAATTACTCCCTGGACACCATATACAAGGTGAGGCATTGGGCAGATGCACCCATGGCTGTGTGCCCAGTGATGAATGGGCATCCTCTAACTCACACAGACTATATGGGGCAATTTAGAGCAGCCAAATGCTGTGTTTCGTGTGGTCGGACATTACTATTTCAATGGCGCGGTGCAACCAATTAAATTTAAATTAACATTTACACTGTAGGCGGCACGGTGGTTTAGTGGTTAGCACGTTTGCCTCTCAGCGCTAGGGATTCACCAGCACGAATCCCCATCTGGGTGGAGCTCCTATGTTCTCACCGTGTCTGCGTGGGTTTCCTCCGGATTCTTCGGTTTCCTTCCGCAGTCAAAAAACATGGATCAAGTCAATTGAGTTCTCCAAATTGCCCCATATAGAGTGTGTGTGCATGCATGTCTGTGTGAGTGAGTGTGTGCCCAGCGATAGATTGGGTGTATCTGCCCAGCGCCTAAAACGTTCTCCCCTGGATGGGCCCCTCTAACCTAATATAGGATAAAGTGGAAGATAATTAATGAATTTACACTGTTTGCAAGAGACATCATCACGAACTCAGGCCAAAAGGGCTATTTATACTAGGTTATACTTACCTACTCATCTTGTTTGGTGATGCTCCATATGCTGATCAGAACTTAAAGTGGTTCACTTACAGTAAACCAGCATCTGTAACCTTAACAACCACAGGTATCTTGGTTATAAATGTTGTTGATAGTGATAGATAAGCACACTGGTTCTGAGGATTTGGCCTTAACCAAGAACAAAAAAGTTGCCACCATGATGTTATATGGATGTCTGGGGATTAAGGGTCCTGCTATCTAATGACATGTCTTCTAACTGGGTTCAAAGATCTCCTTTTACATACATTGTCATTTTCTGTTTACACTTCTCACATAATGTCATCCAAACTAGCACAGCCTGCTTTTCCCTTCCTGCACTCCATCTCCGTTTCACATGAAAGACACTAACATGGGACTCACCAAGTTTACTCACGTAGTCTCATGAACTGCATGCTAGTCTAAGTAGTCCAAGTCTACCCTGATATGACGCCTCCAGAAAGTCAGTAATCTGTGAAAGTCTTTGAACATTGACAATGTTGCTGTTTACAGGGTGAAACATGTGTCCTGAAGCGAACAGCTTAAGATATTGACCCTGATAATCCCTCAACCCTGTGGTTAAATATTTGGGAAGCAGCATACACATGTCCACAGTGTACAATGTTTAATTATACTGATGTATTCATTACAATCTTTTAATATTCAAAAATCAAATCCTATTTAAAAAATAATAACCTTTAGTTTTCTACTTATGTGCTCCGGAATGTACACACCATCCCATCCACACCCCGACACAAATATATGTAATAAGTTCACTGACTGAACATCATGACCCTTCCCTAAAGCCAGAGCTGAGTTTTACACAGGCACTCATACACAATCAATACACTTTATTTGACCAGGAGTCATGTCAGATGCACACATCCTATTACTATTAATGAATCCCCTGAAGCTGCGACAAATCACTACATGTTCATCGATGGGAATCGTACGAAAATCTTTGTAATGTTCTTGCAAACTATCAAACAGAATAAAGTGCTGGTTAAATGGGGATTTTTCCGCAATTGAATTTTACAGCAGGTGAAAACCAGGGATGCACCAAATATGTGATAACTAAAACTCGTTCATTCATTATCTTCCGCTTTATCCTATATTAGGGTCACGGGGGGTTCCCCATGACCATCCAGGGGAGAAGGTTTCGGGCGATGGGTAGACACACCCAGGACAGGGTGCCAATATATCACTGGGCACACACTCACACACTCTACATGGGGCAATTTGGAGAACTCAATTGACTTGATCCATGTTTTTGGACTGTGGGAGGAAACCGGAGAACCCTGAGGAAACCCACGCGGACACGGGGAGAACATGGAAACTCCAGCCAGATAGGGATTTGAACCGGGAATCCCTAGTGCTGAGAGGAGAACATGCTAAACACTAAGCCACCATGCCGCCGGTAACTAAAATGATTCAGCCAAAAATTGCAAAAGAAGAAAATTGGGCTGAAAAAAGGAAATTATTTTTACTAAACAATTAAGTCATTTTGTAACTCTGTAAATGTTTATTAGCTTTTGAATATTTTTTAATCTTATTATCTTCCGCTTATTCCTGAACAGCATGTTACCAACACTGGGCAGATACACAGAGGAAAGGACACCAATCTTTAAGTGGGCACACACACATAGGGGCAATTTAGAGCAGCCTATTTACCTTGAATCCATATTTTTTCTCTGTGGGAGAAAACCTGAGAACGCTGACAAAACCCTTTTCCTGCATTTGGTGTTTCAGCTCACCTGCTCCTCACCTTTCAGATCACTGTGTTTGTTACTTTTATTTCTTAAATACACACCTATTTACATCCCTCCTTGTAGACAAACATATTCCACCCAAAAAACACTACAGTGTGTTTCTACATGTGGTTAAAACACTGAAAGGTTTCACATTCAGACTCTTTGTTATTTCGATGAAGAACCAGACTGACTGGTACAGAGGTTCTAAAGGACAGACATGTGAAGACAATAGAACTTCAGCCTGGACAGCTGAAAACAATCATACTCCGTTAAGCAACGTGAACAAACGAAAACTTTTTGGAGTTCGAATCACAGACACTTAATTTGGTTTACCACCTATTCCATGTGAACAGTTTCACGTACCACTTTGTATTTTTCGAGAATCTCGCAAACCCTCTCTCAAGTTGTATTGCTTTAAGTGACATCTGACGTCTGATCGTCTCGGGCGCTGGGCAGATACACCCAGGACAGGGTGCTAATCTATCACTGGGCACACACTCACTCACACAGACACACTCTATATGGGGCAATTTGGAGAACTCAATTGACTTGATCCATGTTTTTGGACTGTGGGAGGAAACCGGAGAACCCGGAGGAAACCCACGCAGACATGGGGAGAACATGGAAACTCCACCCAGATGGGGTTTCGAACCGGGAATCCCTAGTGCTGAGAGGAGAACGTGCTAACTACTAAGCCACCGTGCCGCCCTGACGTCTGATCTTACATCTTACAAACATATTTAATCCTGTTTAGTGATTTATTTACTGTGGTTATGTGACAAAAACGAGAAGTAAAGCAGTGTTTAATGTAGTGTATGAAAAGACTCTTCACTAGTAAAGTGATAAAGTGATCTATTTTTGCCTACTGTGTTTACACACAGATGAATTTGTCCTCCACATTTAACCCATCAATGCAATGGAACACACATATATACACACACAAACACACACACACACACACACACACACACACACACACACACACACACACACACACACACACACACACACACACTGAGTGAAGTGTGCACATGTGCCCGGAGCAGTGAGCAGCCGTGTATACAGCATCCAGGGACCGAGAATTAAACCGGGGGGCTTCAGGTTGCGAGCAGCATGGTGGCTTATTGGTCAGCATGTTCTCCTCTCAGCACTAGGGATTCCCGGTTCGAATCCCCATCTAGGTGGAGTTTCCATGTTCGCCCCGTGTCCGCGTGGGTTTCCTCCGGGATCTCCTGTTTCCTCCCACAGTCCAAAAACATGGATCAAGGTAAATTGAATACTGCCCCATATAGAGTGTGTATGCGTGCGTGTCTGTGTGAGTGAGTGTGTGCCCAGCGATAGATTGGCACCCTGTCCTGGGTCTATCTGCCCAGCGCCCGAAACATTCTCCCCTGGATGGGCATGGGGAACCCCCCCTGTGACCCTAGTAGAGGATAAAGCGGAAGTTAATGGATGGATGGACGAACTTCAGGTCGCAAAGCTGGTTCTTTAACCACAAGCCTACGACTGTTAATGCTATGTAGTGAGGAGTGAAAGGAAAGTGGACCCTTCATAGAACATTTTATGAACCTTCCTGTGTCTGCGTGGGTTTCTTCCCACAGTCAAAAAGCATGGATTCAAGGCAAACCGAATGCTCTAAATTGCCCCCATTTAGTGTGTGTTTCTGTGTGAGTGATTGAGGGACCCATTGACGGTTGTATCTCCACAGCACCCAAAAAGTTCTCCCATGGATGGGCATGGAGAATGACGGATGACCCTAGTAAAGGATTGAGTGGAAGATAATGAGATGGGGGCGGCACGGTGGCTTAGTGGTCAGCACGTTCGCCTCTCAGCGCTAGGGATTCCCGGTTCGAATCCCCATCTGGGTGGAGTTTCCATGTTCCCCCCGTGTCCGCGTGGGTTTCCTCCGGGTTTCCCGGTTTCCTCCCACAGTCCAAAAACATGGATCAAGTCAATTGAGGTCTCCAAATTGCCCCATATAGAGTGTGTCTCTGTAAGTGAGTGTGTGCCCAGCGATAGAGTGGCGCCTTGTCCTGTCCTGGGGTTATCTGTCCAGCGCCCGAAACTTTGTCCCCTGGATGGGCATGGGGATGGGCATGGAGATCACCACCACCACCCCCCCCCCGCGCGCGCGCCCCTAATATAGGATAAAGTGGAAGATAATGGATGGATGGTTAATGAGATGGGAGTAAAATACCTCCAGCATTTCCCAACAGTGATACAATTCACATCACTTCGTTTGGAGACAAAGATTTATTGAAGTTTATTCCATCAAACTGTTTTTTTCTGAGCACCAGCGCTTGATGACGTCACTGCCCAAGCCTCTCACACTGTTTACCGTACACGCCATTCATTCCTATGCACACTGAGTCCCCTCATTCACAACAGTCCGTGCAACACGCCCACGTTCCCGACGCCGCATCCACAACCCTGACCGCTACGTGAGACCAGTGCGCAACGGCACGATGCGGACCTGCAGCCGAGGACAACGGTTTAAACGACGCGTCAGCGTGGGCTTCCTCTCCAACCCGCCGGCGTTCAGCTCCGTAGCGCCGGCGTTAGCAAGCAGCTACCCAAACACTGACACGGAACTGAAGCGAAGCGAAGCCCAAACCGTTGCTATTAGCAACTTCCGACTTTCCGCAGCTTTAAAGTGTCCAACGCCGGAGTAATGACACCATTAAACACGTTGGTATTTAACAAAGACGCGTTTAAAGCGCCGAAGCGTCTGTGCACACTAGATGCCCCGGAGCGTCACGGCGTCCGTGTCCCTCCACTCACCGCCCCCTGAACGGACACAGCGACCGCCGCCCGCCCGCCTGCCGCCCCGGCTTACCTCCGACTCTGACCGGCTTTGTCCTTCTTCCCTCTCGGCCTCCTCTTCCTCGCCTGGATAGCCATCACTGGATGAGAAGCGACCGCGGGGAGGTGAGAAGCAAGCGGGAGAAACACACGAAACAAGGCGTTAAGGTGAATGTCCTGAAGAAAGCATCGCGAACGCCATTCCTGACGCAGCCCCGACTCTCTCCCGGTGCTAAGCGTTAAGACGTGCGGCGGTTTCGGTCTGATTAATGGCTCGTACCTTTCCTGGAGCTCATGATGTGCTGCTCGGTGGCCCGAGTCCCTCGCCAGTCTCACCGGAGGAGACTGCGCGCTCCCTCTGCCGACCACTGAGCTGGGAGTCGAGCCCAAAGAGCCGATTCCTTTCACCTATTGAGAGGGAGTCGAGTCTGAAGCTCCATATTTCATTTCAGGAATCTTCGTAACGCGGCACGGTGGCTGAGTGGTTAGCATGTTCTCCTCTCAGCACTAGGGCTTCCCGGTTCGAATCCATGTTTCCATGTTCCCCCCGTGTCCGCCTGGGTTTCCTCCGGGTTCTCCGGTTTCCTCCCACAGTCCAAAAACATGGATCAAGTCAATTGAGTTTTTTTCTTAAATTGCCCCATATAGAGTGTGTCTGTGTGAGTGAGTGAGTGAGTGAGTGTCTGCCCAGGGATGGATTGGCATCCTGTCCTGGGTGTATCTACCCAGCACCCGAAACGTTCCCCCCCTGGATGGACATGGGGAACCCCACCGCGACCCTAATATAGGATAAAGCAGAAGATAATGGATGGATGGATGTAATCTCCGTAACGGCCTGTGTGCTACAAACAACAATTTGCGTTTTAATAAAGCAATAGGGCATGAGAGAGCATGCATTAATGTGAATTAATAACGGGAAAGTAAGGGTTATTAGACATGATTCCCTATTTTCCGTGATTTATTCACAATAATACACAACCTCGAGAGTGTATAAGCTTTTAATGATTTTATAAATAAAATGTGTGTGTGTGTGTGTGTGTGTGTGTGTGTGTGTGTGTGTGTGTGTGTGTGTGTGTGAAAAGTAAAAACCGGACTAAATTACATCGCTGAAGACAATCTTATTGGCGAGTTTGTTTTCCGCTTTATCCTATATTAGGGTCGCGGTGGGGGGTTCCCCATGCCCATCCAGGGGAGAATGTTTCGGGCGCTGGGCAGATACACCCAGGACAGGGCACCAATCCATCGCTGGACACACACTCACTCACACAGATACACTCTATATGGGGCAATGTGGAGAACTCAATTGACTTGATCCATGTTTTTGGACTGTGGGAGGAAACCCACGCGGACACGAGGAGAACATGGAAACTCCACCCAGATGGGGATTCGAACCGGGAATCCCTAGCTCGGGTTTCATTCGGGTTCTCCGGTTTCCTCCCACAGTCCAAAAATATGGATCAAGTCAATTAAATTCTCCACATTGCCCCATATAGAGTGTGTCTGTGTGAGTGAGTGTGTGCCCAGTGATAGATTGACGTCCTGTCCTGGGTGTATCTGCCCACCGCCCGAGACGTTCTCCCCTGGATGGGCATGGGGACCTTCCCCCCCCACCGCGACCCTAGTAGAGGATGAAGCTAAAGATAATGGATGGATGATGTTTCATTCAGGGCTTTTAGCTTCTGTTCTGATTACATTAGCCGCAGACGGTGCTGTCAGAGCTCCGGGTCTGCAGGTGGCGGTAACGAGGCTGAGGTTACTTTATCGTCCATCAGATCCGTAAAGAAGAAGTGCAGGAGGACACATGCATGCTTGTTATGAGCGCACGGATGTGAGAGGTTCTACAGGTTCTAGGATTCGGGATCAGGATTCGGGTTCAGGATTCGAGATCAGGTGAATCAGATCGGATCGGCTTCCACGTCACGGCAGCAGATGAGGTCTCAGCAGCTTTAACGTCCCGCAGTGGGGCGTCGTTGCATCCTGTTACCGCAGGGATTATAATGTCATAACTGTTTACTGAGGCGGAACGGTGGCTTAGTGGTTGGCATGTTCTCCTCTCAGCACTAGGGATTCCCGGTCCGAATCCCCATCTGGGTGGAGTTTCCATGTTCTCCCTGTGTCTGTGTGGGTTTCCTCCGGGTTCTCCGGTTTCCTCCCACAGTCCAAAAACATGGATCAAGTCAATTGAGTTCTCCAAATTGCCCCATATAGAGTGTGTCTGTGTGAGTGAGTGTGTGCCCAGCGATAGATTGGCGTAGCGGAAGATAATGGATGAATGAATGAATAACTGTTAACTGAATCTGCACCAAATAAATCCAAATCAGTGGGGACAGTCGTGTCTGAGTTAAGACTACATTTCCCATAATGCATGTAAAACGCAGCGCAAGCCAAAAGTGTCTGAGGATGTTCAATTCTACAGAATCAGTCCATAGTTTGGTTGCCACTTCACATATAGATGGACTTTGTAGTTTTATAATGACAGACTGTAGTCCATTGGTGTTCTTTGTTGTTGTTAGTCCCCTGTTGGTTCTCAGGATCATCACAGAACAGGTATCATTTGGGTGGTGGATTGTTTATTGTCAGTTCTGCAGTGACACTGATGTGGTGAGGTGGTTTTAGTGCAGCAGTGCTGCTAGAGTTTCATCTAATGTATTTTTTTTGCCCATTTACACTGGCCCAGGTTAGACACTGATACTTGATAATAGGTGCCTGGCTCGCAATCGAAGTTCTAATTCATGCCAAAGCTGTTTGATGAGGTTGATGTCAGGGCTCTGTGTGGACACTGACGTTCTTCCACACCAAACTCACCCATAACATAATCACGTCTTAATGAACTACACGGTTGTCCGAAATGGAACACGGCTTCAAACAGATGGCCTAATATATGTGGACACCTCCTCTAAAAAATTTGGATCCTGCTCTGTGGTGGTGCTATTGGGGTTCTGACCATTAGAACAGAGTAAAGGGGACGTACACAGTATGTACTGTAGAACACAAACAGATGGACTACAGTCTGGAATTGTAGAACTACAAAGTCCATTTTTACAGGAAGTGGAACTGAGAACATGGACAATAAGTGGTGCAAAAAGGGGGCGTGTCCAAACTTTTGATTGTAAAATCCCACTGTATTTATATGTACACTGATAGTTTATGATGAATATTTAATGAAAGTTGTTTTTTGCGATCAGGTGACTGACATCTCACTTTAACAGATATGTTGGCACAGTCTCTCTCACAGGATACCAGCTGTACACACATCCCATTAAATATTACAGCTGCAGGCGCTTCTGTGACGTCATATTCGAAACTGCAGCTGGCAGCTTACACTCTTCCTGGAGAACATTTGGTGTGTATGAGTTTGAGTTCTTGCATATTTATATGGAAACATATTTTTGTGATTAGACACGTCAAGTCATGTGGAAGTAGAGAAGCTGCCATGTAATCTCTGTTCCAGTTCGTGATATTAATTTTTTTAGGGTTATGGTGAGGGCTTGTGCAAGCCAGTTATTCCAAATCAACTTGTATTGTGCACTGGGGCACCGTAGAAACAGAAAAGGGCCTTCCCTAAACTGTTTTCAGTTTATGGAACTACAGTTGTGATCTATTATTTGTGAAACAGTGAAAAAAAGCATAAATAAATTCATTCCCCATCGTTCCCCATGCCCATCCAGGGGAGAACGTTTCGGCTGCTGGGCGGATACACCCAGGACAGGGCGCCAATCTATCGCTGGGCACACACTCATTCACACCGACATGCATGCATACACACTCTATATGGGGCAATTTGGAGAACATAATTGACTTGATCCATGTTTTGGACTGTGGGAGGAAACCTAAGAACCCGGAGGAAACCCACACGGACACGGGGAGAACATGGAAACTCCACCCAGATAGGGATTCGAACCGGGAATCCCTAGTGCTGAGAGGAGAACATGCTAACCACTAAGCCCAGCATACATAAATATTTTTAATAATTAGTTTCTTTTTATTACAGGATTAATTGCTCAGACCTTTTAATCTGCTGACTGCTGGTGTTTCTTTAACGACTCTGAAAAGCTTACGAAGTCCTGCAACAGTCCAACCACTTCTCCTTCGCCTACCAACTGGTGAGATTTAATCAGAACATCTAATTTAATCCTCACAACACAACCACAAATGATTGTATTTACCGAGCTGAATGTAAATGCCATTCTGTACTTCGTGTGCCACCGAAGTCTTTATTCGTCCTTTTGTAATTTATGTATAAAATAATTTTTGACGGGCGGCACGGTGGCTTATTGGTTACCATGTTCTGCTCTCAGCACTAGGGATTCCCCATCTGGGTGGAGTTTCCATGTTCTCCCCGTGTCTGTGTGGGTTTTCTCCGGGTTCTTCGGTTTCGTCCCACAGTTCAAAAACATGGATCAAGTCAATTGAATTCTCCAAATTGCCCCATATAGAGTGTGTTTGTGTGAATGAGTGTGTGCCCAGCGATAGATTGGCGCCCTGTCCTGGGTGTATCTGCCCAGCGCTCGAAACATTCTCCCCATGATAGGCATAGAGGAACCCCCCCGCGACCCTAATATAGGATAAAGCGGAAGATAATGGATGGATGAATAATTTTTGACAGTTATATTATGTATTTTACAGGTGGCTTAGTGGTTAGCACGTTCGCCTTTCAGCGCTAGGGATTCCTACCTGTGAGATAAATGCACTTTAATGTTCTTTACACATAAATACACTGTGTTTTCATGTTCTCCCCGTGTCCGCGTGGGTTTCCTCCAGGTTCTCCGGTTTCCTCCCACAGTCCAAAAACATGGATCAAGTGAATTGAGTTCTCCAAATTGCCCCATATAGAGTGTGTTTGTGTGAGTGAGTGTGTGTGCCCAGCGATAGATTGGCGCCCTGTCCTGGAAGTATCTGCCCAGCGCCCGGAATGTTTTCCCCTGGATGGGTATGGAGAACCCCCCC
>JAFMOD010000970.1:272751-314760 GCA_019802435.1 Corydoras maculifer
ATATATATATATATATATAATTTTTTTTTTTTTTTTTATATATATATATTTATATTTTTATTTATATATATATATATATATATATATATATATATGTTTTTTTTTTTTTTTCAACTCATTAAAGCCAAAGACACTATGAATTTATCTCCAAACCTCTAAATTCATATTGACATTTCATCCTTCACTGTCTTTCCTTCATCCTGCATGTTTCATATAGGGATGCATGTACACACAGCGCTCTGTATACTTCGCAAAACACAATATACTAAACATGCCTTATGCATCCTAATTCATTCCATCTTGGAGTTGATTGTATATTTATGGATATCTGCTGCACTCTGAGTCCTTACATTATCCAAACTTTGGATGCTGAATTTAAGGTGGATTCCAACATACTGGATAGAGATACTGTAGCACTGTTCTCACATCCATTAAAATCTGTTTAGTGACTAAACACTGCAGGGTTAATCTTATAAATGTGTGTATGTGTGTATGTGTGTATATATGTGTGTATGTGTGTGTGTGTTCCTTATACAAATCCACACCATTGTTTAAAAGACCACTACATTTAACATACTTGCTCTTTAGGACCCTGCTGAGGCTTATATACTTACAAATCAATCAAATGTTGTAGATATTTCTGTATATATTTTTTATTAATGTGAGGCCAGCATAAAGTGCTGATGTTATTTCTATTGTGTATTTTTGGGTTTGAACGACACAGCTTAACAAATTACACACATTAAAGTTACGCGTTTGTATAGGGCAGTGATTCTCAATTATTTTCTGTTAAGCCCTAACTAGGAAGAAGAAAACATTTTGCCCCCCACACATTTTGCCCCTCCCCCACACACACACATGCACACTCACCCTCACATGACAAAATGGGATGAAAAAGTATTTTTACACGCCCACTGTAGTATTATTTGTCTGTAAATTTGTTCTAAGTTCAACTATTATAACAATGTATTCTTATTAACAATAAAGAAAACAAAAAAGAAAGAAATATAGATCAACTTAGAACAAAGAATCATTTTGTTAACTTAGTTTTTTAGTTTGTAACAGAAACGAATGAAATCCTTATTTAAACGAGAAACATTTTTGAACTGACTGGCATTTGATACTGAAAAATTAGATTAAATAAAATCAATAAATAATAATACATTCAAATTCATCAGCAACATTCATTCAGGAGCACAATTTATTAACACTTTAACCTTTCATTCATTCATTATCTCCCGCTTATCCTCTATTAGGGTCGCAGTGGGGTTCCCTATGCCCATCCAGGGGAAAACGTTTCGGGTGCTGGGCAGATACACCCAGGACAGGGCGCCAATCCATCGCTGGGCACACATACACTCACTCACACAGACACACTCTATATGGGGCAATTTTGAGAATTCAATTAACTTGATCCATGTTTTTGGACTGTGGGAAGAAACCAAAGAACCCGGAGGAAACCCACGCAGACACGGGGAGAACATGGAAACTCCACCCAGATAGGGATTCGAACCGGGACTCCCTAGTGCTGAGAGGAGAACATGGTAAACACTAAACCACCAACACTTTAACCTACAAAACAAAAATGAATACAACCATTTGTGCTGTTTTTTATATTAGTTTTTTTTTATCAAAATGAGGAAGTCAGATCTAATGGCTACATCGCGCCCGTTTTGCAGCGCACAGCTTTTCTGAAGTAGCTTTCATAAAGCGGGATGATTGCTGGCTCTGCGCATCACGTTTTCGATTGAAAAACTCCAGCGGTTATCAGTGTGATTGGGGTGTAATGTCTTTAAGTGACGCCTTCATTTATTTGGCTTCATGCTGTCCACTGCCAACATTTAAAGACACAGAAAACACGCCGGTCTTTCTTCGTCTCCCACCTTAGTTACAGTGAAGCCAAGCGCCACATACACCTCGACATCTTTCCTCGTTTTAGTTTTCGGTTGACTTTTGTTGGTCTCAGTATCTTCGTCTCTCTCCGCCATCCCTGTTAAATATTTCTCCATGTTGGCTCTAGAGGGTTTGTTCAGTACACTTAATATCACTTGCTCTGTGATATCTTGTTATGCAACCCCCCCAGGCACCGCACTGCGCCCCCATGCGCCCACTATTTGAGAAGCACTGGTAGCTCAGTGGTCAGGACGTGGCGCTGTCACTCTGAGGGGTTGTGTGTGAAATCTCTGGTCCTTGAGCCAGACCCTAACCCTCATTGCTCCTGGGTTAGATGAGACGATTAAATGTTTTTGCAATTAATAGCGATTAAACATTCATTCATTCATTCATTATCTTCCGCTTATCCTCTGTTAGGGTCGCGGGGGGGTTCCCCATGCCCATCCAGGGGAGAACGTCTCAGGCGCTGGGCAGATAGACCCAGGACAGGGCGCCAATCCATCGCTGGGCACACACTCACTCACACAGACACAGTCTATAGGGGGCAATTTTGAGAATTCAATTAACTTGATCCATGTTTTTGGACTGTGGGAGGAAACCGGAGAACCTGGAGGAAACCCACGCAGACACGGGGAGAACATGGAAACTCCACCCAGATGGGGATTCGAACCGGGAATCCCTAGCGCTGAGAGGCGAACGTGCTAACCACTAAGCCACCGTGCCGCCCGCGATTAAACATGTTACAATTAATTAATTAACCATAAGAGCACCTTAACATCGTCATTCGATTTTTTTTTTATTATAATTGCTGGACTAATTTTTCCTGATATCCGATCTCTACATGCATTTGGGATAAATAAGAATTGCTTCTGTAAGTCAGGCCTAAATTGTTCTGGTGCAACCCTCCCCCCTTCCCCACCGGTGCCAACCCAGACCTACACCTGCTTGAATCTTCTGCCAGCAGAGGGAGCTAAATCCAGACTTGTGGTACTATAGGTTCTGGCTTCATCTTCTCCCTGCATGCAGCTCATGCTCCATCTCTGGGTTCTCCACCTGTTTTCTAATTGATCTGAGTAATATTCTTTTGTCCTTCTAATGCTCCTCTTTTGGGACAGAAGTACGGACAGCATCAGGTAAGACCTTTTGCACCACTGAGCTCCATGGAGAGATTCTTTTCAGGAGTTTGGGGGGAAGGGGGTGGGGTGTGGTTGTAATTTCTTGGTTCTCACTTGATACCAGTGTTTTTTATGGAGGACGAACTTTTTAATGCTTATTATTCTGTAGCTGGACCTGTTTTACAATCCTCACCTTGTGTCTCTCTTTATAAAAGCACCTAGAAAACACTCCTGGCCCAAGAACCGGGGGAGCTTCTGCCATTTCGTGCTTTATAAAGAGAATAAGGACACCATGGATGCCATTAATGTTCTCTCCAAATTCCTCAGGTGAGATCTTCTTCTTGTGTAGACCCCTCTGAACCAGCCATTCCTTTTAAAATTAGTTGTTGCAGAAGTGCCAACAAGCATTTTATTGTGTTTTATGTTCCTGATATGTTCTCAGGGTTCGACCCAACGTCTTCTCTTATATGGGCACTAAAGACAAGAGAGCCATCACGGTGCAGGAAATCGCCGTTCTAAAGTAAGAGCACTAAACGTGTTGTGCAGCCATGATTATATAGTTCCATAGCTGTGATATTAATTAGGAGAATCCCCAATATTATATAGGTTTTAGTACCACAACTGCAGTGCCCACTTTTTTGTGACACTGCCCCCTAGAGAGAGACTTCTTTTTCAACATTGCAATTATAGAACTCCAAGAGTCACAGGTTTATTTCATCTCATTATCTTCAGCATAAGGGGGCAATTTAGAACAGCCAATGTACCTTGAATCCATGTTTTTGGACTTTAAATTACCCCTAAGTAGTGTGTCTGTGTGCCCATTAGCACTTTAAACGTTCTTATCTGACCGTAGTACAGGATTAAGCAGAACATAATGTGATAAGATGAGAGAATTCCATCCATCATCTTCTGATTTATCTTATATTAGGGACGCGGGGGAGAACGTCTTGGGCGCTGGGCAGATACACCCAGGACAGGGCACCAATCATCGCTGGGAACACAGAGACACACACAAACACACTCTTTATGGGGCAATTTTTCATTCATTCATTATCTTCCGCTTTATCCTCTATTACGGTCATGCGGGGGGGTTCCCCATGCCTACCCAGGGAAGAATGTTTCGGGCGCTGGGCAGATACACCCAGGACAGGGCACCAATCCATCGCTGGGCACACACTCACTCACACAAACACACTCTATATGGGGAAATTTGGAGAATTTAAGTTACCTTAAATCCATGTTTTTGGGCTGTGGAAGCAAACCCACGCGGACACGGGGAGAACATGGAAACTCCACCCAGATGGGGATTCGAACTGGGAATCCCTAGTGCTGAGAGGAGAATGTGCTAACCACTAAGCCACCGTGCTGCCCCAGATGAGAGAATTAATTTTGTTTTTATTACACTCAAACAATAGCATGTCTTCATATTAACCAGATACCAAATATTATCTGACATTTATCAATTATTGCAGGAATATTTCGATATTTAAAACATAAACGTCCTGGAATTTTGGTCCTGAAACTGCGGGCTCCTGTTCTGCAGTCAGACCCTTCAGTATTTTAGTAAGTTGCATTCTACATGTTTAGCGGTAGATCAGACATTGTGGTTGCATTTCCTCAGAATCAGTGCTGAGAGATTGGCTCATCTCAATAAGTGCCTGATGAATTTCAAGCTGGGAAATTTCAGCTATAAGAAGCACCCTCTGAAACTGGGCGAGCTGCAGGGCAACCACTTCACTGTCGTTCTCAGGTCAGTTTACCGCCTTCACTGTGGTGCTTGATATTCATATACTCCGCATTCTTACACTCGTGCACCTCCACCGTATTTACTATACACAGGAACATATCCGGATCGGATGAGCAGGTGGACCAGGCCATGAGCTCCATCAGGGAGACTGGCTTCATTAATTATTATGGTATGCAGCGCTTTGGCACCACGGCCGTACCCACGCACCAGGTCGGCAGGTAAAACCCCTCAGGCTTTCACTTTCAATAAATACAATAGAAAAAGCATGCAGCCATCACATTTGGTCCCATTTAAGTGGCTGGATCCAGCAGTGTCATGGTTTTGTTTATTCATTCATTCATTATCTTCCGCTTTATCCTCTATTAGGGTGGCAAGGGGGTTCCACATGCCCATCCAGGGGAGAACGTTTTGGGCGCTGGGCAGATACACCCAGGACAGGGCACCAATCTATTGCTGGGCACACACTCACTCACACATACACACTCTATATGGGGCAATTTGGAGAACTCTATATGGGGCAATTTGGAGAACTCAATTGACTTGATACATATATATATTTCAGCGCCTGAAATGTTCTCCTCTGGATGGGCATGGGGAACCCCCCGCGACCCTAATAGAGGATAAAGCGGAAGATAATGGATGGATGGATGTTAATGTAGGAAGATTGTTGTTTTTATTGTTATATTGTTGTTTCAGAGCCATACTGCAGAATAACTGGAACGAGGTAATGGACCTGATACTGAAACCCCGACCTGGAGGTTTGTGCTTCACTTTTGCCTTATTAACATGATCCACATATACATCAATTATAATTAATTAAGGATGAGGATCTTACTTGCTTTTCTACGTTAGATGTATAAGAAAAAGATAATGAGATTACATTACATTAAGTTTATCTTGGATTCAGCCTTCGTCATATTAACTGCTGTGTGACTTGTCGTTGTTACCTGTGATAGCGGAGAAGGGCTATCTAGTGAAGTGTAGAGAGGAGTGGGCTCAGACTCAGGATCCAGAAGCTGCACTGAGGAAGCTGCCGGTGAAACGCTGTGTAGAGGGACAGCTGCTCCGAGGCCTGTCTAAGTTCGGCAAAAACAACATCATCACAGCCTTCGGACTGGTGAGCACACTTCTTAAATACTATATTGTTAACATGCTCCTTACATTCCTGCAGGTTGGAATAATCAGCAAATCAGAATATGCAAGGATTGATGTCGGTCAATAAACATGTACAAATTCAATCACGTTTTTATGAAATGTAATTCATCTTCTTTGTGTTGAGGTATTTGTTAAGGTATTTATTGAAGATATCGATTCTGTCTTAGATCCCTCGCAACAACAGACTCATGTACATCCACAGTTACCAGAGCTTTGTGTGGAACACCATGGTGAGCCGGAGAGTGGAGGCATATGGTCTTAAAGCTGTGGAAGGGGACTTGGTGCTCAAAGGAGGTGGACTGCTTTCATTTTATCCATCCATCCATTATCTTCCGCTTTATACTCTACTAGGGTCGCAGGGGGGTTCCCCATGCCCATCCAGGAGATGGGCATGGGCGCTGGGTAGGTACACCCAGGACGGGGTGCCAATCCATCGATGGGTACACACTCACTTACTCACAGAGACACAATCTATATGGGGCAATTGGAGAATTCAATTTACCTTGAATCTATGTTTTTGGACTGTGGGAGGAAACCGGAGAACCCAGAGGAAACCCACACAGACACGGGGAGAACATGGAAACTCCACCCAGATTGGGATTCGAACCGGGAATCCCTAGTGCTGAGAGGAGAACATGCTAACCACTAAGCCACCGTGCCGCCCTGCTTTCATTATGTAATCTAATAATGATTATGTGGTCGATAATTTGATGCTTTGTAAAACCTAGACAACCAATCACATAACTGGTCACGTGAGGGCAGTCACAACATTTTACCACCAGAGGGGGCCAAAAATTCACCATGCTCTAGACATAAACGTGACTATTTTTCTATTTACATTATAAGAGCCTGTAATTATTATTATGTAATTAAAAGGTATATAACCAGTCAGGATGAAAAGTACACATGTAGATTTATATGATTTAATGAACAAAAACTTGGAGTAATATTAATGCGTGTGTGTGGGGTGATGGTTGGGATTTGTCTGTTATAGGAACGGCTCACGTTCTGTCCACAGAAGAGGCGCAGAAGCAATCAATTCATGATGTAGTGATGCCACTACCTGGATTTGATGTTATTTACCCCACACATGAGGGTATGTAAAGTGTCTTGATTCCACTTCAGCTTAAATGCATGTATTCAGACACCATTCATTCATTATCTCCCGCTTTATCCTCTAGTAGGGTCGCAGTGGGGTTCCCCATGCCTATCCAGGGGAGAACGTTTCGGGCGCTGGGCAGATACACCCAGGACAGGGCACCAATCCATCGCTGGGCACACACTCACTCACACACACACTATATGGGGCAATTTTTTTGAGAACTCAATTAACTTGATCCATGTTTTTGGACTGTGGGAGGAAACCGGAGAACCCGGAGGAAACCCACATGGACACGGGGAGAACATGGAAACTCCACCCAGATAGGGATTCGAACCGGGAATCCCTAGTGCTGAGAGGAGAACATGCTAACCACTGAGCCACCATGCCGCCCTTTAGACACCATATGTGCAATATTTGATTCATTCCTGTAGGACTGTAAATAACCGAAAATTAGAAAATTTGATTTTTACTCTTGTATATATAGATTTCTAACTCTATTTAAAAAATTGTCCTAGTTTAAAGTTTAAATCTCTTTAATGACTGGAAACCTTTTCACCCTCCTCTGTATCTGCTGCTGAAAAATGTGAATTTCCCCTTTGTGGGACAAATAAAGGTTTATCTTATCTTATTCCAAACAATTTTGTGTTTTAACCTCGAGCTCTGATTAAACTTTTTTATTTTAGATTCCATTTTAGATTCCTGTTTTAAGCAGTGGATCTGAAATCACATCTGTTTAGGCAGGATAAACATAGTTATTAACTTGAGATTAGTTGTAGTTTGAAGGTTCTTCTGGCGTTTGAGTGATGCAGTGGTTTATACACTAATAAATACCTCAGCATGCAGAAATACCTCAGCATGCAAATTGCCCCATATAGAGTGTGTATGTGTCTGTGTGAGTGTGTGCCCAGCGATAGATTGGCGCCCTGTACTGGGTGTAACTGCCTAGCGCCCGAGACGTTCTCCCCTGGATGGGCATTGGGAATTCATTCATTCATTCATTATCTCCCGCTTATCCTCTATTAGGGTCGCGGTGGGGTTCCCCATGCCCATCCAGGGGAGAACCTCTCGGGCGCTGGGCAGATAGACCCAGGACAGGGCGCCAATCCATCGCTGGGAACACACTCACTCACACAAACACACTCTATAGGGGGCAATTTGGAGAATTCAATTGACTTGATCCATGTTTTTTGACTGTGGGAGCAAACCGGAGAACCCGGAGGAAACCCACGCAGACACGGGGAGAACATGGAAACTCCACCCAGATGGGGATTCGAACCGGGAATCCCTAGTGCTGAGAGGCGAACGTGCTAACCACTAAACCACCGTGCCGCATGGGGAATTATTAGGGATATTATTATCCCTAATATAGGATAAAGCGGAAGATGATGGATGGAGGTATTATTGCCCTTTTAGATTCCTGTTTTAGGCAGTGGATCTGAAATCACATCTGTTTAGGCAGGATAAACATAGCTCTTAACTTGAGATTAGTTGTTTGAAGGTTCTTCTGGTGTTTTAGTGATAGTGTTTATACACTAATAAATACCACAGCATGCAAAACAGTTGTGAACTGGCTGATTCAAATGAGCATAAGGTTGGTATTAAATCATCTTGCACTATTTATTAATCAGGAAAGTGCTGCTGTCTCCTGCAAGGTCTAGAACTTTAAGTTACATGTAGAACTCTGCTGGATACGTGATTGATATTGTGACTCAGGAGAAATGGGTTGTTTCCCTGAGTGAGTAGTTTATCTTTCTGTAGAACTAATACACACAACACTTTATCTGTTTATCTGAAATGTGACCGTTCCTGACTGTGAATCAAAGGTTTCCTTTTACATGACCACTGTATATCCCCAATGACCGATTTGTTTCCAAATTATATTGCTTCCCACGTTTTGTTGGCCCTTCACATGCAGCTTTAAGATAGAGGTTTTGTTTCTGTGAGGGATGATCGATTGCAGTGCTCATTTATGTGACCTGTGCTTTTGTGTTTTGGCAGTGGGGAAGGGGTACAAGGAAATT
Source organism: Corydoras maculifer (assembly GCA_019802435.1). NCBI lineage: Eukaryota > Metazoa > Chordata > Actinopteri > Siluriformes > Callichthyidae > Corydoras > Corydoras maculifer. The sequence goes on from JAFMOD010000970.1 coordinate 281,785, forward strand.
CTGGCCGCAGATCAGCTGGACATCAATAAGATGAGGCATAAAGTTAAAGATTATTCTTTAGCTGGAGCTTATCGACGGATTCTCATCCGCCCCAGCAACGTCCACTGGTCAGTCCCACTTTACTGAACTCCTTATTTTCAATTGTATTAAACAAATTAGCCGATTTTTAAGGACATCAGAAAAAGATCAATGTAATGTGGAATGTTGGCATCTGGAAAGAAGGTTTAAGAACTAAACTGCATGTTTGGGTTTTTCCTAAAAGTTCTCAGCAGCAGTTCTGTCTAAAACTGGTTGGGCTATCAATCTGAAGGTTGTGGGTTCAAATTCCTGAGACGCTTGTATCCGAAGCGACTTACAAATGAGAACATCACAAGTTAGAAGTTATGGAGAAAACCAACTACACTGTAAAATCTTAAAAGCTGATTGTTTTTTGATGGGCGGCACGGTGGCTTAGTGGTTAGCACGTTCGCCTCTCAGCGCTAGGGATTCCCGGTTCGAATCCCCATCTGGGTGGAGTTTCCATGTTCTCCCCGTGTCTGCGTGGGTTTCCTCCGGGTTCTCCGGTTTCCTCACACAGTCCAAAAACATGGAACAAGTTCATTGAATTTTCAAAATTGCCCCATTTAGAGTGTGTCTGTGTGAGTGAGTGTGTGCCCAGCGATGGATTGGCGCCCTGTCCTGGGTCTGTCTGCCCGGCGCCCGGGATGTTCTCCCTTGGATGGGCATGGGGAACCCCACCGCGACCCTAATAGAGGATAAGCGGGAGATAATGAATGAATGAATGAATGAATGTTTTTTGATGCCCCCCCCCACAACAGGTATTTGTTAAAAAGATGTATCTTCAATAGTTTATTAAAACTGCCTAGTGATTCTGTTACCAGTGTGAGCGAAGCCCCTTACCCTCATTGTTGCAGGGGTGCTGTATGGCCAACCCTGTGTTCTGACCCCAACCCTCAAGTTGGGACTTTGGATAAAAGCATCGAATTAATGACCAATTGTAACGTAAATGGTAACTCCATAGTGGTTCAGGTTGGGGCAACTTGTTCTCCAGATGTTCTTGGAACAGTTAAAGAGGAACCAGACTCAAGTTTTGTCTTGAGTGTTGCTTAAGTAATTTTAAGCTCAAGTCATTTATTTATAGAGCGCTTTTTACAACAGTACATTGTCACAAAGCAGCTTTACAGAATGAAAAGCCTTTAAACCCCCAAAGAGCAAGCCGAAGCAACAGTGGCAAGAAAAAACTCCCTGTTATGTAGTTATTTAAGGAAGAAACCTTGGGAGGACCAAGACTCAGTGGGGGACTCATCCTCCTTGAGCGGCCAGGCAGCAACAACAATGTAGGACAGCCAATGTTTCTAATCACCAACCCACCACTTACCAGCCTCAATACTAAAAAAGACACAATGCTTAAGTGGATCCATTCAGAACTTTGTGTCTCAGCATTTCAAGCCAGACCTCATGGTTATCATTTGCCAGTTTTAAAACATATTCAAAAACCTATTTTCTTTATAAGGGAGCTGATTCATTACGACGATCCCCGAGTGTCACTGGTTCACACGGATACTGAGAAACTTGAAAACAAACCTCCACCAGTTTATCAAACAGGTCAGTTTAAGATTAATTAATAATAATAATAATAATAATAATAATAATAATGACATTGCAATCTGCAATAAAGCTTGAAAATCTACATGTTCTTGGAAACCTAAAAGAGATACTAGAAGGTAAAATGTTTCATCATATCCCCTTAATGTTTAGAGGGTAAATACCGAGCGCTGAAGATGGAGTTCTCTCTTCCACCCTCCACCTACGCTACCATGGCGATCAGAGAGGTCCTAAAAATGGACACCAGCATCAAGAACCAGACGCAGCTTAACACCGTGTGGCTAAACTGAGTAGCGGCAAGAATGTGATGTGTGGAAGCACAAGCTGAATTCCTCCTTATGATCTCCTGATTTTTTTTAGTAACTTGTTTTAAATCTTATGGCTTTTTTTGGTTCAGAGAGACGGTAATTGTAAATGTGCAAATAAATCAGGAGCCTGTCTGAGCAGGATGAAGCCTGGATTTGTTAACAATTTGTAAATGTAATTATTGTTCTTGGTTGTTTTCAATTAAATCTTACAAAACTAATGAACTACAAAGTTTTTGTAAAAGTGCTTAGCACGCCGGGCGGCACGGTGGCTTAGTGGTTAGCACGTTCTCCTCTCAGCACTAGGGATTCCCGGTTCGAATCCCCATCTGGGTGGAGTTTCCATGTTCTCCCCGTGTCCGCGTGGGTTTCCTCCGGGTTCTCCGGTTTCCTCCTACAGTCCAAAAACATGGATCAAGTCAATTGAATTCTCCAAATTGCCCCATATAGTGTGTGTATTCGTGAGTGAGTTTGTGCCCAGCGATAGGTTGGCGCCCTGTCCTGGGTGTATCTGCCCAGCGCCTGAAGCATTCTCCCCTGGATGGGCATGGGGAACCCCCTGCGACCCTACTAGAGGATAAAGCGGGAGATAATGAATGAATGAATGCTTAGCACGCCGCTCAGCGCTGGGGGTCCAGGTTTGAATCTCATGTTTCCATGTTCTCCCCATGTCAACGTGGGTTTCCTCCAGATTCTCCGGTTTCCTCCCACAGTCCAAAAACATGGATTTAAGGTGAACTGGCTGCCCCATATAATCTTCTTTTTCCGGGTTCTCCGGTTTCCTCCCACAGTCCAAAAACATGGATCAAGTGAATTGAGTTCCTCAAATTGCCCCATATAGAATGTGTCTGTGTGAGTGAGTGTGTGCCCAGTGATAGATTGGCGCCCTGTCCTGGGTGTATCTGCCCAGCGCCCGAAACGTTCTCCCCTGGATGGGCATGGGGAACCCCACCGCGACCCTAATAGAGGATAAAGTGGAAGATAATGAATGGATTAATAATACAGACTCTAATATTTTCATACTGAACCGTTCTCTTTTAAGCAGCTAACAAAGATATATATATATATATATACACACACACACACACATTTTATATACGTGTGTATATGTGTGTGTGTGTGTGTGTGTGTGTGTATATATATCATTCATTCATTCATTATCTTCCGCTTATCCTCTATTAGGGTCGCGGTGGGGTTCCCCATGCCCATCCAGGGGAGAACGTCTCGGGCGCTGGGCAGATAGACCCAGGACAGGGCGCCAATCCATCGCTGGGCACACACTCACACATACACACTCTATAGGGGGCAATTTTGAGAATTCAATTAACTTGTTCCATGTTTTTGGACTGTGGGAGGAAACCGGAGAACCCGGAGGAAACCCACGCAGACACGGGGAGAACATGGAAACTCCACCCAGATGGGGATTCGAACCGGGAATCCCTAGCGCTGAGAGGCGAATGTGTTAACCACTAAGCCACCGTGCCGCCTTGTGTATATATATATATATATATATATATATATATATATATGTATAGGTTTATTTATATATAAAAACCTCATTATTAGATCACTAGTTTAGTTTAATTCTGGACTCTGTGATGACCAGAGGGCGGCGTGAGAGCGCGCACTGAGCGCGTGCACGCGTCGCTATCTCTTACGCCCGGACTGAACCCTCAGACACTTTTGGTAAAAGTTCTCATCACTTCGCAAAGAAAGCGACTGATTTTCCTCTTCTCATCACATTCAACAGGTAAGAGAAGTTTATTCTCCTAAAATAACTTTCTTTCTTTCTTTCATTAAACGAACGACGTCACGTGATGCGGAGGACCATCCAGCTTTATCACGCATTCCACTCGATTTATTATTTTATTTTATTTTATTTTATTTAAGCTATTATCGAGTCTGCAGCTAAAAAGACTTTTCTAGTTACATATTATTCATTAATGTAACATTAAATGTATGAGAAACAATTTAACTTTTTTCTAAAGAGCAGCCAGATTGTAATAAGTAAATATACAGTACAAATAATACATTATATATAAATCACAGTCTAAAAGATTATATTAATGATTTCTAAGTTTTTAACAGAATATATTTAAATTATTTAATAAAGAAACCTAAACGCTCCCTCAAAATAATGAGCATATGTAAAATCAACGTTAATGCACTTTTTTGTAGCAAAACATGGTATTTTTATTATATATATATATATATATATATATATATATATATATATATATATAAAACTCAGTTTTGTGTTTTCTAACTTAGTTTTGTGGGGGGGGGGGTTTCAGTGTAAATGTATTGGTGATAGTATTAATAATCAAATCATTATTATATTTTATTTCATTATCTTAATATCAAAGACCTTAAAGCCCTTTTTTAATTAGTAAGCTTTAGAATAATCACTGCGTTCTGGTAAAGAGAAGTCCATACTGAAGGGTTGAGAACTTTATTTCGCACACCAGAGACAGCAGTGTTGTGTTACTCAGTGACAGAACTGTCTGCCAGCTCGGGGCCACGGGGTAGTAAAATCCTAATCTCTCTTTCTCTCTTTCTCTCTATTTCTCACATACATTCACCAGAGACAAAATCTTTTCTTCACTAGGTCAGTGCGACTCCCAGAGCTTGCTTTTTAAAATGTGTTATCTTGTCTGAAATGGATTTAGCTTTAGAGTGATAAACAAATGTGGCCAAAAATAGCCCGTAAATAGTAATTGCTGTAGGTTTCACAAGGGTTCTTACTTTTTTCACTTTGATGTACACATTTAACATACAAAAACTGTGTATATATATATATATATATATATATATATATATATATATATATATATATATATATATATTTACATTTACATTTACATTTACTCATTTAACAGATGCTTTTATCCAAAGCGACTTACAGATGAGAACATTACAAGTCAGAAGTTATGCAGAAAACCTACTATACTGCAAATTCATCAAACCTGGTGGTTATATATATATATATATTCATTCCTTATCTCCCGCTTTATCCTCTTAGGGAGCAGACACACTCTATATGGAGCAATTTGGAGAATTCAATTTACTTGATCCATGTTTTTGGACTGTGGGAGGAAACCGGAGAACCCGGAGGAAACCCATGCAGACACAGGGAGAACATGGAAACTCCACCCAGATGGGGATTCGAACTGGGAATCCCTAGTGCTGAGAGGAGAACGTGCTGACCACTAAACCACCGTGCCGCCCTATATATATATATATATATATATATATATATATATATATATATATATATATATATATATATATATATATATGACAGGATTAAGTGCTTAATTAATTACGGAATTCCCTGCTCTTACAATTACATGCATAAATTTTTAATCTGTTAGGATTATGCACTTTGCATTTTCATAATTACTGACTATAGGTGATCTGTTGTTTTTTTTTAATATACGTAATAACTCCAATTAACCCTGTCATATAATATTTGAATGCTGCATTGACACTGATGAGGTGGGGTTGTGTTACTATACAATCAGACTACATAAAAATAAACAGCCAATAATGTCAAGCCTACAGGTTCTAGCATTCTGAGAGAACCGACAAAAGAGTAAAGGATTAATTAGACAATTCTTGCAGCAACTAATGATAATGTCTCTGATTTTACATTTACAATATTGCAATTAAATAGTCACCTCAGTGTGACTGCAAAGCTGAAAATGATCCACCATCCAAATAATAACTACTCAGTTGTTTGGTCTTGTGCGTGTCTTAATTATAATCATTAAAGTTGAAGTGACTTGTGTGGAGGTGTGTTTAATATAACAACTGCTGAGTGTACACACACACACACACACACACACACACATACTCACATGTGATATTAGTAATGGTTAACTCTCAGCACTAGGGATCCAGGTTCAAAATCGATCTGGGAGGATTTTCCATGTTTTCTCCGGGTTCTTCGGTTTCCTTCCACAGTCCAAAGACATGGATTTAAGTTAAATTGCTTGCTCTAACTTGCCCCTATGTAAATTACCCCTATATAGTGGGTGTCTGTGTGAGTGATTATGTGCCCAGCGATAGATGCCCATTGCCTGAATCGTTCTCCCCTGAATGGGCATGGGAAAATTACCCCCGTGACGGATTAGGCAGAAGATAATGAGATGAGATGAGAAAACTAAACTAAACTAAATAAACATTTTTGCTTTTAGCTACATTTTCATGAACTTATTTAAACAATTATAATTTACATTTAATATGTATTATTATTTCAATGATATTCCAGCACTGGTTCATATGTGTCCATAACCATATCTATCCATCCATTATCTTCCACTTTTTCCTCTATTAGGGTTGCGGAGGGGTTCCTAATGCCCATCCAGGGGAGAACGTTTCAGGCGCTGGGCAGATACACCCAGGACAGGGCACCAATCCATCGCTGGGCACACACTCACACACACACTCACACAAACACACTCTATATGGGGCAATTTGGAGAACTCAGTTGACTTGATCCATGTTTTTGGACTGTGGGAGGAAACCGGAGAACCCGGAGGAATCCCACGCGGACATGGGGAGAACATGGAAACTCCACCCAGATTGGGATTCGAACCTGGAATCCCTAGTGCTGAGAGGAGAATATGCTAACCACTAAGCCACCGTGCCACCCCCCATATCTATCATTTATTCATTCATTATCTCCCACTTTATCCTCTATTAGGGTCGCAGTGGGGTTCCCAATGCCCATCCAGGGAAGAACGTCTTGGGCGCTTGGCAGATACACCCCGGACAGGGCGCCAATCCATCGCTGGGCACACACTCACTCACACAGACACACTCTATATGGGGCAATTTTGAGAATTCAATTGATTTAATCCATGTTTTTGAACTGTGGGAGGAAACCGGAGAACCCGGAGGAATTCCACGTGGACACGGGGAGAACATGGAAACTCCACCCAGATGGGGATTCGAACCGGGAATCCCTAGTGCTGAGAGAACATGCTAACCACTAAGTCACCGTGCCGCCCCCCATATCTATCATGTTCTAATTTTTTATTTTATTTTATTTTATTTATTTTTTTTATAGGATGATAGCAGACGAGGAGAAAAGAAATAATTGTGGAACGATATGTCTCAAGTACCTGCTCTTCATCTTCAACTTGTTTTTCTGGGTATGGAAAAAAACAGTACCATTTTTTCCTTCATACGCATGATTAGTCTGCAATACTCTTAAGTTGATGAACTTAATCTTCTTCTTCATCTTGTCCAGGGGTCTGGAGGAGTTATGATGGGAACGGGATTATGGACTCTGTCAAATAAACGTGACTATCTAAATCTGCTCTCTTCCAGTAAATATGCTCATTCTGCTAACATCCTCATTGCAGCAGGAGCCGTCGTCGTGATCTTTGGAATCCTGGGCACCTGTGCCACCATGAAGGAAAGCAGAACACTCCTAATGGCGGTGAATAAAAAATTCCTACTCATTGTTTACAAGATGCGGCACGGTGGCTTAGTGTTTAGCACGTTCGCCTCTCAGCACTAGGGATTCCCGGTTCGAATCCCCATCTGGGTGAAGTTTCCATGTTCTCCCCGTGTCTGCGTGGGTTTCCTCCGGGTTCTCCGGTTTCCTCCCACAGTCCAAAAACATGGATCAAGTTAATTGAATCCTCAAAATTGCCCCATTTAGAGTGTGTCTGTGTGAGTGAGTGTGTGCCCAGCGATAGATTGGCGCCCTGTCCTGGGTCTATCTGCCCAGCGCCCAAGACGTTCTCCCCTGGATGGGCATGTAGAACCCCACCGCGACCCTAATAGAGGATAAAGCGGGAGATAATGAATGAATGAATGTTTACAAGATGTGTTGCACTTTATCAACCGTATCTGGATCGAATTGAGGGTCTTACCTCATATGTATCTCGTACAAAGCGTTACTCGTTTTAAGGATTGAGTATTAAATTAAGAAGCTCACGAGATGACAGGTTTAAATTACAAGGTGAGGTCTGAACACACTCATGACAAGTCTGCAGTGAGGCCATGTTTTTAAATGACTGAAGTTTCAGAAACCTGCTAAAGGAGATGCTGGATGTTTGGTGTGACGTGATGGTAGTTTCTAAATTAGCCGTGACATTTGTGTATGTGTGTGTTATTTTAAAGCTGTCAGACAGGATGATTTAAATAGTCTGGAGTGTTTTTGAGCTTACTGTGGGAGACTGAGTCACAGCTGAGGAATGATGGGTATGGAGGGGGAATTATAGTGGGAGAGCAGGAGTCTTTAAACAGGAAGGGAGTTGCAGAGAGTTGTGTTCGTCTATGCAAAATAGAACATACCATGCTTTTATTCATTCATTCATTATCTCCCGCTTATCGTCTACTAGAGTCGCGGTGGGGTTCCCCATGCCCATCCAGGGGAGAACGTCTCGGGCGCTGGGCAGATACACCCAGGACAGGGCGCCAATCCATCGCTGGGCACACACTCACTCACACAAGCACACTCTATATGGGGCAATTTTGAGAATTCAATTAACTTGATCCATGTTTTTGGACTGTGTGAGGAAACCCACGCAGACATGGAGAGAACATGGAAACTCCACCCAAATGGGGATTCGAACCGGGAATCCCTAGTGCTGAGAGGCCAACGTGCTAACCACTAAACCACTGTGCCGCCCATACCATGCTTTTACTTAACATTAATTATTCAGTTGATGAAATTATATATATATATATATATATATAGATGTGGCTTAGTGGTTAGCATGTTCTCCTCTCAGCACTAGGGATTCCCGGTTCGAATCCCCATCTGGGTGGAGTTTCCATGTTCTCCCCGTGTCTGCGTGGGTTTCCTCCGGGTTCTCCGGTTTCCTCCCACAGTCCAAAAACATGGATCAAATCAATTGAGTTCTCCAAATTGCCCCATATAGAGTGTGTCTCTGTGTGAGTGTGTGCCCAGCGAAAGTTTGGCGCACTGTCCTGGCTGTGTCTGCCCAGCGCCTGAGATGTTCTCCCCTGGATGGGCATAGAGAACCACCACCCCCACCCCCGCGACTCTAATAGAGGATAAAGAGGAAGATAATGAATGAATATATATATATATATATATATATATATATATATATATATATATATATATATATATATATATATATACGCATCCATTATCTTCCGCTTTATCCTATATTAGGGTCGCGGGGTGGGTCCCCATGCCCATCCAGAGGAGAACGTTTTGGGCGCTGGGCCACCCAGGACAGGGCACCAATCTATCGCTGGGCACACACTCACACAGAGACACACTCTATATGGGGCAATTTGGAGAACTGAATTGACCTTAATCCACGTTTTTGGACTATGGGAGGAAACCGGAGAACCCGGAGGAAACCCATGCGGACACGGGGAGAACATGGAAACTCCACCCAAATTGGGATTCGAACCGGGAATCCCTAGTGCTGAGAACATGCTAACCACTAAGGCATCATGCCACCCCACAGTGGTCATGTGACATGTAAATGGAAACTTTGATTCACTGTCAGTAGCGGTCACATTTCGGATAAACATAATGAGTGCTGTGTGTATTAGTTCCACAGAAAGATAAACTACTCACTCAGGGAAACAACCCATTTATATATATAATGTATTATCCAGGGAGGCACGGTGGCTTAGTGGTTAGCATGTTCTCCTCTCAGCACTAGGGATTCCTGGTTCGAATCCCCATCTGGGTGGAGTTTCCATGTTCTCCCCGTGTCTGCGTGGGTTTCCTCCGGGTTCTCCGGTTTCCTTCCACAGTCCAAAAATATGGATCAAGTCAATTGAATTCTCAAAATTGCCCCATATAGAGTGTGTTTGAGTAAGTGAGTGTGTGCCCAGCGATGGATTGGTGCCCTGTCCTGGGTCTATCTGCCCAGCACCCGAAACGTTCTCCCCTGGATGGGCATGGGGAAGCCCCCGCGACCCTAATAGAGGATAAAGCGGGAGATAATGAATGAATGAATGTATTATCCATTATAGTCATATCTGATCATTGTAACTCTGCTAGTCAGATACAGTGATACTGATCCATATTTCAAGGCAAAGTTTTTGTTCAAGTCAGGGATGAAGTAGTTGACCAGTTTCTCTTCACCCATAATTTACAAGCAATCTAATCAGATTAGTATCTCCAAATTTCCTATCAGTATTTCCTTTGTTTACCCCAACTGGAATTTGAACCCGGAACCTTTTTGCTGTAAAGCTGCAGCGTATGTACTGTTACTGCATATGTACTGTTCATAAATACGTCTCATCTCCCCTTATTATCTTGACTGCTAAGTCCTGTACTTTCTACATGCCCATCCAGGGAGAGCACACACTCCCTCACACAGACATAAACTATATGGTGCAATTTACAACAGCCAGTTCACCTTGAATCCATGTTTTTGGACTGTGAGAATAAACTGGAGACTGAAAGTTAATATACATTGTATAAAATAATGATCTCTTTAAATCGTTAGTTGGTTCGTCACTGCAGTAGTTGATGCCCATTGCTTTATTCCTAAACTAATTATTTTCTTTATTTTTGTTGTTTCTTTTGCAGTTCTTTGTCCTGCTTTTAGTGGTATTCCTACTAGAGATCACAGCTGGCGTTTTGGCTTATTGGTATTATCAGGAGGTGAATGGTTACGTTATTTAGTTGCATGCTTTCTTTTCAATGTATCATTTCCAAAATATATTCATTCATTCATTATCTCCCGCTTATCCTCTATTAGGGTCGCGGTGGGGTTCCCATGCCCATCCAGGGGAGAACGTCTCGGGCGCTGGGCAGATACACCCAGGACAGGGCGCCAATCCATCGCTGGGCACACACTCACTCACACAGACACACACTATATGGGGCAATTTTTTTGAGAATTCAATTAACTTGATCCATGTTTTTGGACTGTGGGAGGAAACCGGAAAACCCAGAGGAAACCCACGCAGACACGGGGAGAACATTGAAACTCCACCCAGATGGGGATTCGAACCGGGAATCCCTAGCGCTGAGAGGCGAACGTGCTAACCACTAAACCATCGTGCCGCCTTTCCAAAATATAATTTTCAAAAATGTATTATTCTCTTAGGCTACATTGCTACATGGCTTTAGTCCTGAACACACCAACAGTAACTGTTCTAGATTTTTTTCTAGATAACTGTTTCTAAATTTTTCTAAACATTTCTAAATGTTTTTGCAAAAAAAAATAAAAATAGCAGACTGGATTTAAGGTTTGTCTGCAGTTCACCTGTTTCAACACTAATTATAATAATTATGGTCGTAAGGTGGTTTTGGTTCCCATTGTGCATGTACATAGCAGCCAGGGTTGTAGTATTTACAGAAAAGATAGTGTAGTAAATCAACCTTACCTAATACATCCTGGGCGGCACGGTGGCTTAGTGGTTAGCATGTTCTCCTCTCAGCACTAGGGATTCCCGGTTCGAATCCCCATCTGGGTGGAGTTTCCATGTTCTCCCCGTGTCCGTGTGGGTTTCCTCCAGGTTCTCCGGTTTCCTCCCACAGTTCAAAAACATGGAGCAAGTCAATTGAGTTCTCCAAATTGCCCCATATAGAGTGTGCCTGTTTGAGAGAGTGTGTGCCCAGTGATGGATTGGCGCCCTGTCCTAGGTGTATCTGCCCAGTGGCCGAAACGTTCTGCCCTGTATGGGCATAGAGAACCCCACCCCCCGCGACCCTAATAGAGGATAAAGCGGAAGATAATGAATGAATGTATAATATATCCTACCTTTAAGCTTTTTGATTTTACCAGCTTTTCCTATTGAATGCAACTCTTTCCATGGTTAAGATGTTAATATTAGTTTGTTTACTAAAATAAACACATTTGTTTCATACTAGATTAAATTGGGAGACGCACCAACTTTCTTTTAAAGTTCCCTAAAAATACCATGTGATATGAGAATGCCGGTTTTGTTGTATTAAGAGTCTGTCTCACACACTAACACCATGTTCTGTTCATAAGGAAATACTGGACTGACTAACTGTAAGTGTGTCTGCATGCCTTTCTCTAAATTTATTTTATTTACATAAACCCTCTTTCTTCTCCTCCTACTCCTCTTACTACAGTGTTTCCCTTTCTGCTCTAAGGTAAAGCATCTCCACCCATTCTTTCTCTCTATCACACAGAACTCAACCACCTGCCCTTCACTTCACACCTAATTAATAAAATGCTTTATGAAATATCATCTAAACCAGTTTTAGTAAGTGAAATATTAAGGATTTGTTATCGTTGTACAGCTGAGTGAGGAGGTGAAAGCCGACCTGAAAGCCACCATGGTGGATAAATATCAGCACCCTGATCAGGAGCATGTTACCAGAGCCGTCGACAAACTCCATCAGGAAGTATGAGTTTGTTGTCTGCATTTCTCACAAACATCCTATAGGTTTTTTAGCATCTAATTTCTCGTCATGACTTTCGTGATCACGTCTTTCCCTCGCACTGTGATATGCGATATGGGTTAAAGCCTGGTGCATGTTCTCAGGTTTATAGTGCAGATTGTAAAAGGACTAAGATTTCACTCAATGTTAATGATGCTGAATTCTCTGCTTGTTGGAACAGCTGAAGTGCTGTGGCAGTAACAGCTCAGCAGACTGGCAGGAAGGTGTCTGGGCACGATCATTAGCTGACAAGCGTTTGGTCCCCGACAGCTGTTGTAAGACCCCCACTGAAGGCTGCGGTGTGAGAGACCACCCATCCAACATCTACAAAGTTGAGGTTTGGCTTTCCCACTTACATCACTCACAAGTCTTTCTTATTTTATTATTTTTAAATGGACAAAGCAAAACAAAGCTTATTTGTTGAGTGATTGAGATAAGAACTTTATATTGTATCTGTGACTTTCATTTTTTTAGGGCGGATGCATCTCCAAATTAGAGGAGGTCATTCTTCAGCACCTCTTTCTCATTAGTGGAGTAGCTGTTGTAATTGCTTCACTTCAGGTAATAAAAAAATATTCATTTTTGAATCTACATTGTTTTTTAAAATACTAATCTTTCACCATTGCATCTCTTGTTTTTCTTTCATTTCAGATTTTGGGAATGATCGTCATCTGCTGTCTCTATCAACGTTTAAAAAAGGATGTGTACTGAGAACCTGCACACATCAAAAGCTCACCTACAATTTTCCCATCCTACCTTGTTCTGATGACTTTATGTTGTGTGTATATCATCAATTTGTACTGCAATATAGAGTTGATGCTGCAGGACAGTCATCTATAACAAGAAGAAAACATGAACAATCACACAGATGCAATTACACAGATTTATTTAAGCTATAACCCAACTTCTTAATGTTTAAATACTCAATAAATCATTTAACTAGTTTAATTTGTTCTGGTATTACATGCAGATAACAAAATGTAACAAAATCAAATGACTTTCTAACATGGAACCGCTGTGTTATGGGAGATGTGAGCCAAATACATTTGTATATGGACGCCTTTCAGCTTCATCTGTATGTTATCTGGGTTTCTGTTTAGGATACCACTTACTTTCATTCATTCATTCATTATCTTCCGCTTTATCCTCTATTAGGGTCGCGGTGGGGTTCCCCATGCCCATCCAGGGGAGAACGTTTCGGGCGCTGGGCAGATAGACCCAGGACAGGGCGCCAATCTATCGCTGGACACACACTCACTCACACATACACACACTATATGGGGCAATTTGAAGAACTCAATTGACTTGATCCATGTTTGTGGGAGGAAACCAGAGAACCCGGAGGAAACCCACGCGAACACGGGGAGGACATGGAAACTCCACCCAGATGGGGATTCGAACCGGGAATCCCTAGCGCTGAGAGGAGAACATGCTAACCACTAAGCCACCGTGCCGCCCTTACCACTTACTTATTTGTCTCAATTTATTAAATCATGCATTAGCTTATTTAATAGCTTCCTGGATGACATGAAATTCTATCATGTATTGATGGCATTCAATCAGGTTACACACAATCAGCTTAATGTATGGGATTTAAATATGGAAAAAATAAGAAAAATGGATTTCACTGAAACTAAAAGAGAATTAAATTAATATTGGAGTGGATTCTATTCATTTTATATTAGTTTAATTGGTTTAAGAGTTAACAATTAGTTAAACCAGATGTTTTACTTAATATAATTTTCCCGGTTCGAATTCCCATCTGGGTGGAGTTTCCATGTTCTCCCCGTGTCTGCGTGGGTTTCCTTCGGGTTCTCCGGTTTCCTCCCACAGTCCAAAAACATGGATGAAGTCAATTGAATTCTCAAAATTGCCCCATATAGAGTGTGTCTGTGTGAGTGAGTGTGTGCCCAGCGATGGATTGCGCCCTGTCCTGGGTCTATCTGCCCAGCGCCCGAGACGTTCTCCCCTGGATGGGCATGGGGAACCCCACCGCGACCCTAATAGAGGATAAAGCAGAAGATAATGAATGAGTGAATAATTTGGGATGTGGTAGGAAAAGTTTATACTAACATATGGAAGAGGTTCGCAATACACAGAACTATAACGGCAAAAACATTTACATAGTAGAACATAAACTCAACATTATTTATTAGGTATTTAAAATACGTGGCGGCACGGTGGCTTAGTGGTTAGCACGTTCGCCTCTCAGCACTAGGGATTCCCGGTTTGAATCCCCATCTGGGTGTAGTTTCCATGTTCTCCCCGTGTCTGAGTGGGTTTCCTCCGGGTTCTCCGGTTTCCTCCCACAGTCCAAAAACATGGACGAAGTCAATTGAGTTTTCCAAATTGCCCCATATAGAGTGTGTCTGTGTGAGTGAATATGTGCCCAGCGATGGATTGGCGCCCTGCCCTGGGTCTATCTGCCCAGCGCCCGAGACGTTCTCCCCTGGATGGGCATGGGGAACCCCACCGCGACCCTAATAGAGGATAAAACGGGAGCTAATGAATGAATGAACTTTAAAAAAGACATTTATAGGTAAACTGGAAGCGGAACGCTGTACAGGCGGAACCATAGTCACGCGCTACATTTAAAGACGGAGCTTTAAGTTAGTGACATACAACAAGGCGCTAGACGTAAATAATGAACAAATAAAGCGCAAAGTGTTTTAATACTTTATATCAGCGTTGCGTTTGTTTGATTTTGGTTGTATTTATTCTAATTAGCTGCAGTTAACGTTTTAACAGGTCCGGCTGCCTGTAGTGTTCGACAGAATGACGTCTAAACCTACATGTCTAATAGTCGCGAGCGCGTCACCTCAAGGTAGGACAGGTTCGATTTAAATACTGTTTATAATGTTCAACATAAGACATATTATACACTTTTCTGGAAAATCTTTCTATTTTGTGTGTGCTTGTTATTTTTTTGCCCATTTACACTGGCCCAGGTTAGACACTGATACTTGATGCAGGTGCCTGGCTCGCAATCGAAGTTCTAATTCATTCCAAAGCTGTTTGATGAGGTTGATGTCAGGGCTCTGTGTGGACACTGACGTTCTTCCACACCAAACTCACCCATAACATAATCACGTCTTAATGAACTACACGTTTGTCCGAAATGGAACACGGCTTCAAACAGATGGCCTAATATATGTGGACACCTCCTCTAAAAAATTAGGATCCTGCTCTGTGGTGGTGCTATTGGGGTTCTGACCATTAGAACAGAGTAAAGGGGACGTACACAGTATGTACTGTAGAACACAAACAGATGGACTACAGTCTGGAATTGTAGAACTACAAAGTCCATCTTTACAGGAAATGGAACAAAAAGGAGGCGTGTGCAAACTATTAAATGGTCCTGTATTGTTTTATATATATAGGCGGCACGGTGACTTAGTGGTTAGCATATTCTCCTCTCAGCACTAGGGATTCCCGGTTCGAATCCCCATCTGGGTGGAGTTTCCATGTTCTCCCCGTGTCTGCGTGGGTTTCCTCCGGGTTCTCCGGTTTCCTCCCACAGTCCAAAAACATGGATCAAGTCAATTGAATTCTCCAAATTGCCCCATATAGAGTGTGTATGTGTGAGTGAGTGTGTGCCCACCGATGGATTGGCACCCTGTCCTGGGTGCATCTGCCCTGCCCCACCGCGACCCTAATAGAGGATAAAGCGGAAGATAATGAATGAATATATATATATATATATATATATATATATATATATATATATATATATATATATATATTACTACAGTTTGGAATTGTAGAACTACACAGTAAGTGGAACTGATCCCATGGATAATAAGTGGAGCAAAAAGAAGGCATGTCCACACTTTTGACTCGTACTGTACATGTATGTGTTCCAAACCACTCAAAGTGTAATAACGTGTCCACATACTTATGACTCGGTTGATGTACTTACACTGTAAGATGAATGTAATATGCAGACTGGAGGTTTGTTATGTTTCATCAGGAGTCTCGGCTCGGAGCTTTCAGCAGTCATTCTCTCTCTGCAGCTCAGTCTTTAACCTGCAGACAGCAACTCCTGGGGTAAGCATCTGCACACGCTGACTGCTTAATGCTGCACTGTGGTTGATTTATTCTTAATCCAGTTTAAATTTAATCCTAAACCTTTCTTACTTTCTGTCTCACAGGGGAAGTCCATCGACTTTACAGGAGTGGATGAAAGTTCTGCTCGATGGGTCCAGGATTTTAACGTCAAGTCCTATGCCACACCAGCAAAGCTGGAGTCCATCGACGGTCAGATTGAGCTTAATTCCATTTATTATGTTGAAACATTGCCAATGTTTAGGTTATTAGTGACTGACTGGTTTTGTAAGCAGTTATAATCCTTATCTGTGGCAGATGTTTGTAGTATTCATAAGTAACTTTAGTTCTTCGCTTCACATGGTGACTTAGGTTCTGATCCAAATGCTTTTATATGAAGCTTTAGAATGAGAACAGTCATCTGTTTGTCTCTTACCTACATACAATCTAATATATAGGCTATTACACTGTCTCAATGATAAGCTTAGCATTCTATCACAGGACCGTGTTGTCAATAAATAAAAGGTTGTTCTTCTAGTGGGATGATGTCACAGATTGTCTCTATGTGCTGATTGATTCAGGTGCTCGTTACCAAGCTCTGCTGATCCCAGACTGCCCCGGAGCTCTGAAGGACCTGGCTCACAGTGGATCACTTGCTCGCATCCTCACACACTTCATCTCACAGAAGAGTCAGTGGCACTGTTGTAATAAAACATACTTTTATATATATGTATAAATAAACCAATACAGGACCATTTAATAGTTTGTACACGCCTCCTTTTTGTTTCACTTACTGTAACGATGGACCTTGTACTTCTACAATTCCAGACTGTAGTCCATATGTGTTCTACAGTACATACTGTGTACGTCCCTTTTACTCTGTTCTAATGGTCAGGAGAATTTTCTGACCATTAGAGAAAAAAAATTCTAATGGTCAGGAGAATTAGATTTCCTAATTGTACCACCACAGAGTAGTTATTATATGGTCGGTGGATTATTCCTGTCCCAGCAGTGATGGAGAATGTGGGACTAACAAAAACAAAGAAAACCAATGGACTGCAGTCTGTAATTGTAAAACCACAAAGTCCATCTATATGGTAAGGGGAGGAAATATACAATGGAGCAAGAAGCAACTTTTGGAGCAACTTTTGACGGGTACTGTAAATATTATCATTATTTAAAGTTTACTGACTGGTATGTTTCTGTATGTGGGTTTTAGAGCCAGTGTGTGCTGTGGGTCAGGGTGTGTCAGCACTCTGTTGCGCCACTGAAGCACAGAAGTGGATATTTAGTGAGTACAGCATGACTGGAGTAAGTATTACTTTACATGCGAACAGAAACTCATTTTGTAATAATCTTTTTAAAAACCTTTTTTTGTATTAATAACTTTAAAATGTTGCACTGGTGGTGTCTCAATGCATTTGTTTGTATATTTGCTTGACATTTTAATCATTCATTCATTCATTATCTTCCACTTTATCCTCTATTAGGGTTGCGGGGGGGGGGGGGTCCCCATGCCTATCCAGGGGAGAACGTTTCGGGCGCTGGGCAGATAGACCCAGGACAGGGCGCCAATCTATCGCTGGGCACACACTCTCACACACACACACACTTTATATGGGGCAATTTGGAGAACTCAATTGATCCATGTTTTTGGACTGTGGGAGGAAACCGGAGAACCCGGAGGAAACCCACGCGGACACGGAGAGAACATGGAAACTCCACCCAGATGGGGATTCGAACCGGGAATCCCTAGTGCTGAGAGGGGAACGTGCTAACCACTAAGCCACCCGAACAGAAACTAATTTTGAATAATCTTTTTAAAAAGATTTTTTTTTTTGTATCAATAACTTTAAAAAGTTGCACCTGTTGGTGTCTCAATGCATTTGTTTATATATTTGCTTTAAATTTTAGTCAATATCCCATAAAAATAAAAATAGTTTTTGCTTCAATGTTTAATCAGTGAACTTAATCATTTAGAACTTGGCTTTACTTTAATCATGGTAAACAGATTGCATTACTTTGATGTGTCACATGGTGCTGTTTCAGCTCTGTGGTTAATTTGTACGTTCATATTTTATGTAAAGCAGTCAGACAATAGAGCATTGTTCTCAAAAGATGATGTCTAGACAGTGTAAATTGGGTGAAGCAGAGCAGCACTGATTAAGAATCCCTCGTTCGTGCTTCATCATCCATCACTAATGAATCGACTACGAATAAGCAGATTAAATCAATTCAGCTTCATGTGGTTGTAAGTGAGAGGAAAGATAAACAGCGCAGAGCTCATGTTTCAGAAGTGCCTTTTCTATTGAAGGCACACTTAAAATGACTACTGTCCTGCTGTACATGCTCTTTTGAGTTATTTTAGTGAGCGTTTGCACTGTGCTGATTTACCTCAATTAAGAACCTGATCTTTATCATCCCTCATGAACTGTATCTCTCTCAGCCCTCTGTGTTTGAACTGGTGCGCTCCCCGGATTTTGCAAACCTTCCTCTGATAGTAGAAGACTTTGTAAAAGACAATGGAGGATCCTACACTGGTAAATATCACAAACACAAGTTACCTTATTAACAGGATTCGATTTGGAGAAGTTGAATAAAGTTGTGTAAAGGTTTAGACATGGCTGTAATGTCTCAGGCGGCATGGTGGCTTAGTGGTTAGCATGTTCTCCTCTCAGCACTAGGGATTCCCGGTTCGAATCCCCATCTGGGTGGAGTTTCCATGTTCTCCCCGTGTCTGCATGGGTTTCCTCCGGGTTCTCCGGTTTCCTCCCACAGTCCAAAAACATGGATCAAGTCAATTGAGTTCTCCAAATTGCCCCAAATAGAGTGTGTCTGTGTGAGTGAGGGTGTGCCCAGCGATGGATTGGTGCCCTGTCCTGGGTGTATCTGCCCAGCGCCTGGAACGTTCTCCCCTGAATGGACATGGGGAACCCCCCCCCCGCGACCCTAATAGGAGGATAAAGCGGAAGATAATGAATGAATGAATGAATGAATGTAACGTCTCAGAATTTAAAGTCTGGACTCATTAAGACTTCTGTTAGGTCATTGTCGTTATAACAGCTAAATGAAATAACAGATTATAGACTTCAACATTAAAAAATTTTTGCGGATAGCCAACAACCTTGAGCTCTGCAGGGTACAAGGTAGACCTTATGTGGAATTGCAAAGCCATGGCAAAGTCCGATATGACCAGCTCTGTGACAGAACAGCTTTTATAAGGGTGAGAACGTCAAAGCAAAATGTAAATAAAAATTTTAGAAGTGAGAACTTTGAGAAGAAATATTTTAGACAGACATGGCGTGCATCAATATACTTTTATTATAATATTAATATTTCAATATAAGTTTTGGTTTCACCGTCCTGGATGGAAGAAAGTAAATTAATTTATTCATTCCTATATTAGGGTCGGGGGGGGGGGGGGTGCCTATCCAGAGGACAATGTTTCAGGCGCTGGGCAGATACACCCAGGACAGGGCACCAATCCATCGCTTGGCACACACTCACTCACACAAATACACACAATATGGGGCAATTTGGAGAACTCAATTGATTTGATCCATGTTTTTGGACTGTGGGAGGAAACCGGAGAACCCGGAGGAAACCCACACGGACACGGGGAGAACATGGAAACTCCACCCAGATCCGGGAATCCCTAGTGCTGAGAGGAGAACATGCTAAACACTAAGCCACCTGAAAGTAAATTATTACATTAAAATAAAGCACCTCCTAAAACATAACAGGATCAATGATTTTTGTTCTGTAATTTGTTTCTGTCTCCCAAAAGTATTTAGCTGATATTTAATAATACCTATTCTGTCTCTAGAACTTACTTAAAACATGTGAGTTTAAAACTTTTATTTTAACAAGAAGTTTATATGTATTGCAGCCAGCCAAGAGGATGCTGTGCACATGGTCTTAGACCGCCACCTAGTGACTGGCCAGAACGTTCAGTCTACTGCAGTCGCTGTAAACAACCTGATCCTGCTGTTTAATGGCAGGTGAAATCCTCCCCTTATACAGACATACTGCACTCTAATACCTCAAGCATGTCTGTTTCATCATTAGTTAATTGTAAACCAATCAAACGTCCATTGCTGTATATTATAAAGTATGCTAAGGGCCAGCCCCTGGATTTCAGCTTCCTTTTTTTAAGTAATATATAAATGTGATTTTCAAAGAGGTCCAAAATGTATACACACACTTCAACATGAAATACATCTCCAGAAATGCTTTTTATATTTTTAGACATCAAATGGTATCTATAAGAATCTTAACCACATTTGGTACTCAATGTACTCAATTACAATGCAACATCAATTACAGCGTCCACAGGGATTGATCTGAACAGCATCGGTTTTCATGTGGTGCAGATATTAGAGCTGGTTTTCTGTGTTACTGCATCCTTCAGGATTTCCCACAGGTTGAAGCTGAAGTTTGGTCAGGGAAACGATGAGGGAATTCAAGTCTTATTCGTCATATTAAATGTCCTGTCAGTGCTACACTGGCTGCACTTTGAGAAGAAATTGCAATAACATGCAAAGGAATCCCTGTGTAATCAACTGTAATCAATGTTGTTAGTGCAGTGAAACCAGAAGTGTGGATGTTAATGAGTTCGCAAAACAAAGATACCATTTGATGTCTATATACATTCATTTACATTACAACTTTAAACGTTAATGTGCATTTTTCATTTTTGCACCCATTCACCAGCGCATGAAAAGCACCTTTGTATGTCGTTCTAAATGAAAAACATCTACGAATTGCTAATGATTTAAATCCATACATAACATTTTGAACAATGATGCTATTACTAATCTGGACACTGTTTAGAGAAGTCTACATCCTGTTGTATGATTAAGCCCATGGGCATGTTAATGCTCATGTTTATGGACTAAAATTTGCCTGGATGTCCATATACTTTTGGCGTTATGATGTATGCTGTGGTGCTTTTAAGAGAATTTCTGTAAACGTTTAATCGCTTTCTACATCAGCTTATTGTACAGACATGTGAAGTATGTGGACTTTTGGTGTAATATGAAATAAAACCGTTTGATTTTATACAGAACATGTACCAAATGTATTAAATTAAAATGTTTTTCCACATTTGTTTAAATTTTGGGCGGCGCGATGGCTTAGTGGTTAGCACGTTCGCCTCTCAGCACTAGGGATTCCCGGTTCGAATCCTCATCTGGGTGGAGTTTCCATGTTCTCCCCGTGTCTGCGTGGGTTTCCTCCGGGTTCTCCGGTTTCCTCCCACAGTCCAAAAACATGGATCAAGTCAATTGAGTTCTCCAAATTGCCCCATGTAGAGTGTGTCTGTGTGAGTGAGTGTGTGCCCAGCGATAGATTGGCACCCTGTCCTGGGTGTATTTGCCCAGCGCCCGAAACGTTCTCCCCTGGATGGGCATGGGCATGGGGACCCCCCCCCATAAACCATAAACACCTACTGAACTGTAGGTACTAATTTGAAGTAAGTACAATTTAACTGGAAAGAAGGCTTGTTGAGTATGTAGTAACCACCCAACCTCATCATATTTTGAAACCCCCACCCCACACACACACACACTTAAATTTTTGCTACTCAATAAAAATCATATATATATATATATATATATATAACTATAACTACAACATATCACAAACCGAATAGGATACTCATACCAAAAGTTTATGATAGGAAGTGTGCCCTGTCATTATGTCCAACCCAGAGATTCTAAAACCTGTAACCACCACACCAGACTAACATACAATTATTAAAAGGTAAATAACTCCCTCTCTGGGAAAAGTAAATCACAAATCGCATCACATTATGAACAGAACAAAACAGAAAAACCATTTATTAATGTAATCACATTATGAAGCACACTGATGTTCTGTAAAAATGATTTACTTCTGCTTTTTATCAAAAGAAAGGAGCAGCACACTTCAGAATATGGCTTTTTTTCTTTGTTTTTTAAGAGCACACTAGAATTAAACATCCAATATTTAACGATGCCAATGAACTAAAAACATCTGAATATCATTTGCATGCCCTGTGTCTTTGTGATCAGTATCATGTATCTTTATCTTTGTATAAAGACTTTGCACATGTAAACAGCCTTCTACCCTGAATACGCTGGATCAACCATGTATCTATGGAGATAATCACTTCATTGGCTCCTCTAACAGTGTACCATGATGCTTTAGGTTCTTACATGTGTGTTTAGTCCCATTCACAGAAGGTCATAAAAATAATCCAGGCCTTGACCCAGTTCCCACAGAGAGAGTCCAGTACCCAGTTCACTGGCCAGTTCAATTCTAAGTTGGAGAGACTGGAGATGGAGAGAAGAGCTTTAGTCATCACAGTTCAGAGCTGCACCATTCATTACAGTGATGTTATGTGAATGGCGATTTTATAAATAGGGGAAAAAGTGTGTGTGTGTGTGTGTGGGGGGGGGGGTGTCGTATCTAAAACTGTAGTGTATCTTAGTAAGTGCAAGCAGCTTAGAAATCACCACAAATACATGATGGGTTTGGTTCTCAGAGACTGGTGTGCTGAACAGAGACCAGAGACCTGAACTCATCTTATAAATAAAGGTAAATAAAAAGGGATTTAGGGCGGCATGGTGGCTTAGTGGTTAGCACGTTCTCCTCTCAGCTCTAGGGTTTTCCGGTTCGAATCCCCATCTAGGTGGAGTTTCCATGTTCTCCCCGTGTCCGCGTGGGTTTCCTCCGGGTTCTCCGCTTTCCTCCCACAGCCAAAAAACATGGATCAAGTCAATTGAGTTCTCCAAATTGCCCCATATAGAGTGTGTATGTGTGAGTGAGGTCGTGTTGGGGTTTACCTTCAGTGTCGGGTAATAGACCACATGCTTTCCAGAGTTACTCCTGAAACATAGAATATAATCAGATCCAATCATCTTTATGTCCACATTCTACAGTCTGTATGAGGGACATTAGGATAAACAGGTGACCACAGTATTATTTTTAGAATACCTTGGAAAGCAGTACTTTTAACACTGCTTGATGGACTATTTAGGAATTTGGATGGTGTATCCAAATCTTATGATCATCTGCTAATGCAATTACACTGCATGCAATACCTAGTAATTGTGATTACAGATTATTATTGTTAAAGTATAAGGTGGTAAAATATTATTGCAAATTAGACAAACTAAGTATGTATAATAAATTATACTAAAGCACATAAATATATCAGTGTTGTATATGATGAAGATTTAGATAATATTTATCAGGGTTTATTTATACTTTTATTTATAGTAAATACATAACATGCAATTTGAGTAATGCATGTTAAGATTATTTGAAATGTTTTGTTTGATGAAGTATGACAATGATAAGTTACACCAACTGTCAGTAGCTACTCGGTCAACATGCTGGTTATAAAAATGTGGATTCACAAAGAATGGTACTAATATATATATATATATATATATATATATATATATATATATATATATATATATATATATATATAGGGCGGCACGGTGGCTTAGTGGTTAGCACATTCGCCCTCAGCACTAGGGATTCCCAGTTCGAATCCCCATCTGGGTGGAGTTTCCATGTTCTCCCCGTGTCTGCGTGGGTTTCCTCCGGGTTCTCCGGTTTCCTCCCACAGTCCAAAAACATGGATCAAGTCAATTGAGTTCTCCAAACTGCCCCATAAAGAGTGTGTGTGTGAGTGAGTGTGTGCCCAGCGATGGATTGGCGCCCTGTCCTGGGTGTATCTGCCCAGCGCCTAAAACGCTCTTCCCTGGATGGGCATGGGGAACCCCCCCCCCCCCCCCCCCCCCCCCCCCCCCCCCCCCCCCCCCCCCCCCCCCCCCCCCCCCCCCCCCCCCCCCCCCCCCCCCCCCCCCCCCCCCCCCCCCCCCCCCCCCTATGGGGCAATTTGGAGAATTCAATTGACTTGATCCATGTTTTTGGACTGTGGGAGGAAACCCGAGAACCCGGAGGAAACCCACGCGGACACGGGGAGAACATGGAAACTCCACCCGAATGGGGATTCGAACCAGGAATCCCTAGTGCTGAGAGGCAAACATGCTAACCATGCCACCGTGCCGCCTCTAATGAAATATATATGTGTGTGTGTATTATAATTAATATAAACTGTGATATTAATTCATTGTCTATTATGTAAATTAATATAGAATTTAGTGTTCAGACCTCGTACAAACTCGTACATCGTTTTGTAAATACAGATGAATGTCCTGAACCACCTGTATGACTCTCACAGCAACAAATATCTTCTTTATATGGCTCTTACCTTCTGTATGTGAAATAATGTTCTCCTGTGATCTCATCCCACTGCAGCTTTGGTTTAATCTCCTTCAGCAGTTCAATGTACCTACAGTATGTAAAAACCTTTCAGTTAAAAATGGCTCTCAAACTCACCCTATATTTAAAGTTTAAAGGACTTCGATGGATGGACACCAGTGGACAGATCTATAAAGTGTTGCCCGCATTGCCATAACAAAGCAAACACAGATTCATTTAAATAACACACCTGCCCCCTAGCAGAGGTTCAGCTCCTCCATTAGTGATGAAATCAAGGCCATACATGTTCAGTCCCAGCAAGATTTTGTGTCTCCACTGGCTCTGCGGTGAGATCTGCAGTACACATTCATGCATCCAGGGCAGAGGAGCACTGGGACCCGGCCTAAACCAAAACCCAGAATGAACCCAAAACAGTAGAACAATTATTGCAGGACTGATCCACATCAGCAGCCTGCAATGCAATTTATAACGTAAAGAAACAGCATGTTCAAATAGCATTTATAAAACTGACCAGGTGGCTTAGTGGTTAGCATGTTCTCCTATGAGCACTAGGGATTCCCGGTTCGAATCCCCATCTGGGTGGAGTTTCCATGTTCTCCCCGTGTCCGCGTGGGTTTCCTCCGGGTTCTCCGGTTTCCTCCCACAGTCCAAAAACATGGATCAAGGTCAATTGAGTTCTCCAAATTGCTCCATATAGAGTGTGTTTGTGTGAGTGAGTGTGTGCCCAGCGATAGATTGGCACCCTGTCGTGGTTGTATCTGCCCAGCGCCCAAAACGTTCTCCCCTGAATGGGCATGGGGAACCCCCCCGCGACTCTAATAGAGGATAAAGCGGAAGATAATGAATGAATGAATAAAAAACTGACCAGACTTTGTGTGTGTGTGTGTGTGTGTGTGTGTGTGTGTGTTTCTAACCTGCCAGGACCAGAATAATCATAAGTCATCAGGCTGAATGCATCAACGACAGGAGCCAGCTTCTCAAAGTCTTCCCTCCCAAACATGCCGGGCTGGTTGGTCCTGAATCAAACACAAGCACCTCTTTATCATTTCATTAAGGGCTGGATTCAGCCTGCAGTCTTCCTCTAAAACTCCCTGAGACCGGTTTAAGGACTAATCTCAGAACTACTGAAATCTAAAAAAAATTTAAGTTTATTACACTATATCAACAAAAGTATGAAATCCTCCACCCTCCCCTCCCCCACACCTTATTTAACATCATTACATTATTCAGGTTTTTGTAAATAAATCACACTGCTGATTTTCTTTGGCATGTTAAAGCAGTCTAGTTATCAGAGCACGTATTTTTTGTATGTTAGATAAATAGATAGATTTTTTAATTTGGAATTATCTTGAGGGCGGCACGGTGGCTTAGTGGTTAGCACGTTCTCCTCTCAGCACTAGAGATTCCCAGTTCAAATCCCCATCTGGGTGGAGTTTCCATGTTCTCCCCGTGTCTGCGTGGGTTTCCTCCGGGTTCTCCGGTTTCCTCCCAAAGTCCAAAAACATGGATTAAGGCAATTGAGTTCTCCAAATTGCCCCATATAGAGTGTGTATTCGTGCGTGTCTGTGTGTGCCCAGCGATAGATTGGCGCCATGTCCTGGGTGTATCTGCCCAGCGCCCGAAACGTTCTTTGAGTTCTCCAAATTGAGTTCTCCAAATTGCCCCATATAGAGTATGTGTTTGTGTAAGTGAGTGTGTGCCCAGCAATAGATTGGCACCCTGTCCTGGGTGTATCTGCCCAGCGCCCTAATATAGGATAAAGCGGAAGATAATGGATGGATGGATGGAATCATCTTGCTGGAGGAGACAGTATTTAGTTAAGTGGATAAGTTACTAAGTGATGAGTGAATGAGTGAAGCGTTTTATTTACCTTGGCAGAATGGCTGGAGGGATGACCAGAATACACGACAGCTTCTTAGCCTGCAGGTGCTTACACAGGTGTGTGACCAAGTGCACTAGCTCCCTAAATTACACAGAACAGCACATTAAGCCTGACTACATACACACACTGTCCATTTAACTGTCTGCATCCTCTTTCTCTCACCCACACACATAAACAGAGATAGACACACATTCAGAGAGCCGAAGACACAGAAAAATACAAGATCAAGACACACACTGACATTCTCTTGTTTCCTCCGAGCTGACTCCAGAGTTCCAGAGTGTAGCCGTCAAATCCCTCACTCTAAAGTATAACACACAATCTTTTAGTAAAACTCAACAAAGCGTGTTTTCAACACAATCTCAATGCTCAACCAACCAACGTACCGTTGCCACCTCAACCATCTCTCGCCCAATCTCCTCGATCTCCTCCTCACTGTCCAGCACAGTCAAGTAGTCCTGGTAGGACCAGCCATCAAACAACAGCCGTGGAACTAGCACACAGGGTAAAGTCAGAACGACGGGTTTAGTGGCAGTCCTGCACCATCTCTAAATCCCGGTGAACTTACTCACCCATCTTATTCCTTTTGTTTGCTTTCTTCACAGCTTTCACCCAGCCTGTCAACACAGAGCTCAGTTACACTCACTGAAACATGAAGGAAGAAAAGCCGAGCGTGTTTGAAGCATGCAATGTCAGAATGCACTGACCTTGGTCGTGGTCATGCAGCCCAGTGATTTGAAAGCTCTCTGGACCGTTCCGTTTCAGCTGCAGCCACACCGGCGACACCGAGGTTAGCTTAGGTCCGAACAATTTGGCAATGTCATACCCATGAGAGTTCCACTAAGCAGAGCACAGTGAAGTCATGTTATGGTGATCTGCCTTATTGTATGTAGAACACGCAAAAGATTGTATTCTAAACAAGTTGAGGTTATTTATGTGCTTCTGACCAATACATACAAGTATAAGCCAAAATACATTTTGCAGTTTTACTCACCAGTTGAAAGAAACTATGCAAAACAATTCTGCAAATTTAACTGCAATATTACTTTAGTAACAAGAGCGGAACCTAAATGTGAGATGTAACTGCTAAAGTGATTTTTTTTGCCTACTGTACTTACACATTTAACCCCTTCATGCAGGGAGACACACACAAAGACACACTGAGTAAAGCACATGTGTCGAGAGTGGTGGGCAGCCTTGTACACGGTGCCCGCATACAGTGGTATAGGAAATACTGAACCCAATGTCACTGTGTAACTGTTTAACAACACTGTACAGAGATTAAAGTAAAAGTTAGAGAAAGATTACCGGTGTGATGTAACCGAGCACAGCTCCCTGAAAGTGACGCTTTGAGATGGTGTGAGGGCTGAACCTCTTCTCTTCTTTTACCACATCCTTCCAGTGGACATCGGTCACCACTAGACCTCTCTCTTGCACAGGCTTCTCTGGTACAGATGTCTAAGAATGAAACACATGGGAAAGCGCCATAAAGTAAAGATAAAGTGATCTATTTTGCCTACTGTACTTACACACAGATCAATTTGTCCTCCACATTTAACCCATTTGTGCAGTGAAACACACATATAGACATACTGAGTAAAGTGAGCACACGTGCCCGTGGATTTTGGAGATTTGCAACGGTCAACTGGACAAAAGTTCAATTGCCAAGTCTCACTTTGGGTAAACCACCTTACTCAACACATCACCCTTTCCAAGTTAGTATAAAGTGACTTTAGATGGTATATTCCATCATAGACACCCCTCACACTCACTCTTTGAACTCCTGCCTTCTGGAAAAAGGTACCGGAGCATCCAGGCCAACACTTCCAGACTGCGAAACAGTTTCTTTCCTCAGGCCATCAGACTCTTTAACAATTTGACCAAACACTAACATATCCGCTGCTAGCATGTTTGCACACACCTTTATGCACATCTTGCACCTTTAGCACACTCTTTGCACATTATATTGAACTGCCACAACTATAAACTCAAGATTTTTTTAAATCAAGGACATTTGTTTACAATAACCAAACTCAGGGTTTACTTTCAATATCATACCTGAATGTTTATTGTACTGTGTATCGTCCTGTATTTATTGTGATCCTTGTGTTTGCACATGTGCACTTTATATTGGTTGTGTGGTTATATGTAGCACCTCATTGCTGGGGAACGCTGTCTCATCCACATATACTATACTGTACTTTATATTGTGGAATGACATAAAATACTTCAATACTTTTCATTCATTTATTATCTTCTTCTTTATCCTCTATTAGGGTCGCAGTGGGGTTCCCCATACCCATCCAGGGGAAAATGTCTCGGACGCTGGGCAGATACACCCAGGACAGGGCGCCAATCTATCGCTGGGCACACACTCACTCACACAAACACACTCTATATGGGGCAATTTGGAGAACTCAATTGACTTGATCCATGTTTTTGGACTGTGGGAGGAAACCGGAGAACCCGGAGGAAACCCACGCGGACACGGTGAGAACATGGAAACTCCACCCAGATGGGGATTCGAACCGGGAATCCCTAGTGCTGAGAGGAGAACATGCCAACCACTAAACCACTAAGCCGCCTACTTAAATAGTCAATTAGCTTTTTTTTTTAATAATAATTTTAAAGTGCAAGAGTAATTAGTTGTATTCTTACCTCAGGTTCGGGCAATTGATTTTTTCTTTTAGCATCTGCTTTTGAGAGTGTACCTTTGCTGAAAGGAACCGACACAGAGACAAGGAGCACTACCAGAACAGCTTTCATTTCACCTTCGGCTCTTCTGCTGAAGGCATGAACACATTCTGTTACTTTACAATTTACTAGAGTAGTAAATATATAAACAGTTCTAAGCCTAAATCAGGTTAAACTCTTTTTAACCCAACTTTATGTCAGTATTCCAAACCATATTCTAGTGTTCTGACGTACTGTAGCCTACAACACTAACTCCCAATAGTAAGCTAGTATGTGTTGTCGGAAGAACACACAACCTCTGTGTTTTGTATCCATTTGCCATATAACATAACAGATAACAAGTTGTTTGATTGTTGTATTATTTTTTCTTTACAGAACTTAAACATTATATCCAATTAAGAAGCTCGTTTTGACAATACTTACCGGTCACTGACATCTCTGCATAGCTAACAAAGATGGCTAAATGCCAAAATCATCTTTAATGTTAATAAAGTGCACTACGTGTCATGTACACTCCAGCGTCGCATACGAAACCAAGTCCACTTAGCAAAGTGGTCGAGAGTCGTTTTGAACCCTACATATTACGCGTCAGCTAAATACAGCGCTCCATTGCTAACATAACGTTTTTTTATTTGACTTTAGCAATAAATGGAAATACTTACCAAACGTCGGGGATAATATGTTTATTGTTCAGTCGCTACGACGGAAAGACAGCAGTGCAATTCAGTGTGTCATTTCAATGAAATTGTGAGCAACCTAACTATCCAGCTGGACAAGGTGCAGACGTTTAGCCTGTAAGTCAGCATACCGCGCCTACAGGGCTGTCAGCCAATCAGAATCCTTCATATGAAAATCCGAAACCCGTCAGTCCACTTTAGTTAAGATTTAAATCTTAAAACAATGTGAAATGCCTTCATTTAGCGCTTTAAACCGCTGTAATTTGAGATTTTAGTCGAAACATGACATGACATAAAAACATGACCATTAACTAATGTGTTTTACTGTAAATAAATAATCATATAGGACTTAGTGGCTTAGTGGTTGGCATGTTCTCCTCTCAGCACTAGGGATTCCCGGGTCGAATCCCCATCTGGGTGGAGTTTCCATGTCCATGTTTTCTCCCTGTGTCCGCGTGGGTTTCCTCCGGGTTCTCCGGTTTCCTCCCACAGTCCAACAACATGGATCAAGTCAATTCATTCATTCATTCATTATCTCCCACGTTATCCTCTATTAGGGTCGCGGTGGGGTTCCCCATGCCCATCCAGGGGAAAACGTCTCGGGCGCTGGGAAGATAGACCCAGGACAGGGCGCCAATCCATCGCTGGGCACACACTCACTCACACAGACACACTCTATATGGGGCAATTTGGAGAATTCAATTGACTTGATCCATGTTTTTGGACTGTGGGAGGAAACCGGAGAACCCGGAGGAAACCCACGCAGACACATGGAGAACATGGAAACTCCACCCAGATGGGGATTCGAACCGGGAATCCCTAGCGCTGAGAGGCGAACGTGCTAACCACTAAGCCACCGTGCCGCCTCAAGTCAATTGAGTTCTCCAAATTGCCCCATATAGAGCGTGTTTGTGTGTGTGAGTGTGTGCCCAGAGATAGATTGGCACCCTGTCCTGGGTGTATCTGCCCAGTGCCCGAAACATTCTCCCCTGGATAGGCATGGGGAACCCCCACCACGACCCTAATAGAGGATAAAGCGGAAGATAATGAATGAATGAAAATAATCATATAAAACAAGACCTAATTAAAAAAAAAAAATAATAAAAAATATAAATCTATAAATGCTACATTTTAGTTCTGTTTCTTTGAGTTGAGCGTTATACAAGGTGCTCACCAAATTAAAGTTATGTGCTCATAATTCTGCTAATCAAGGTAGATACCTCTAAACCATGTCCCAACTATAGACAATTAAGCATTTACAATTAAGCTGAATCCCCTGCCTTCAGATTGGTAGACAACACCCTAACTACTGAGCTAGCACACCGCACTTGTCAAAGCTTTTATATTATTCATTCATTCATTCATTATCTTCCGCTTTGTCCTATATTAACATTTAAATTATCTGAAATTTTTCTGTAAACTTATTTAATTTCCAAACCAACATTATCAAGATGATTTGGTTGATCCTTACATTTCATGAAATTCTCTTAATTGGAACTGATGGACCACCAAATCCCCCCAATCCAAATATTTCCACTTCCTGTCCTCAAAGTGTTTTTAAAATAAGTAAGATCACATTCCATTAACACAAATAGAAATAAAAACAAGTGGTATTCATTAAAGAAAAAACATAAATCAAGTTTTATTAAAAGTAATCCAGCTAATCATCTGCTCCGCAGTTACATTAGGAAGAATACTGATGGTGTTTTTACAGTAAAATGAGTCATTTGCAAAAGTAGGTGGTATCTAAGAAAAAAGTATGATACTGAGTCTATGACTTAAAAACTTATTCACACTATGACAAAGAAGAATTCTTTAGGATCTCAGCGGTGACTGAAGAAGCCCTGAGGGTGATTGTACTTAAACGGCTTGAGACGATTTGGACCCCTGCAGGTGAAAAAGGAGAGAATGTGAAGGGTTAAAACATTTTTACAATGAATATGTTTTCATTTAAAACATTGATTCATTGATTCATTCATTATCTTCTGCTTTATCCTATATTAGGGTCACGGGGGGGTTCCCCATGCCCATCCAGGGGAGAATGTTCCGAGCGCTGAGCAGATACACCCAGGACAGGGCGCCAATCTATTGCTGGACACACACTCACTTACACACACACAGACACACTCTATATGGGGCAATTTAAAGAACTCAATTGACTTGATCCATGTTTTTGGACTGTGGGAGGAAACCGGAGAACCCGGAGGAAACCCACGCAGACACGGGAGAATCCCCCAGCACTGAGAAGCGAACGTGCTAACCACTAAGCCACCGTGCCGCCAGACTGATTAATTGATTTGGATTTTTACCTCGCTGCTCGTAAGCACATCTTCTCCCTCGGGAATTCTCTCGGACCTTCTGATCCATCAGACACTTGGCTTTCTGTTTCCAGATACACATCTAGACACACACACAGACGCTGAATCTGATTGGTCAGCAGCTGCAGGCCTGGGCGTGGCCCCTGGAGCTCGGATCGGAAGACATTTACTTCACTTTCTATCGCCTGCAAGGATAAATCAACGCGGTGAGTAAGTGATCATTAGTGCCTCAGTGTGGATGCTTCTATGAACCTGAAATAGCATGTTGCTGTTTATGGGACACTTACTCGCAAGTTGTCGTCTGAGCGGCCGCTGTGTTCTCCTTTCCAGAGAAGTGACAGTGAGAACAGAGGGGTGATGTCAGGATAGCGTGGGTTTAACACCACAGCAGCTTGCAGCCGAGCTGAAACACAGGGGGCATGAGGTCAGTTGGGTGGGGAGAAAAATCATCCAGTCTGGGACAGCTCATGGGCAATATGATTACCACGTTCGTCTCTTGATACTGGGGTACCAGGTTCAAAACCCAATCTGAGTGGAGTTTATTATTGGGCCATCAGGCTCTATAATACTACTGTTTTGGGCCGGAAGAACAAATAAAACAACAGGACATTTTAAATACTGTATATTGTATCTTTGCACTTCCACTCCATCCATACTGGACACTTTATTTTCACTTTTAGTTTTGATACCACTACACACACTTGACACTTTATAATAGTAAATGGTAAATTGTGTGTATATATATATATATATATATATATATATATATATATATATATATATATATATATATATA
>JAFMOD010000970.1:314830-353270 GCA_019802435.1 Corydoras maculifer
CAGTCAAAGTCCAGACCTAAACCCAATTGAGAATTTGTGGCAAGATCTCAAAACTGCTGTTCACAAACGCTCTCCATCCAATCTGACTGAGCTTGAGCTGTTTTGCAAGGAGGAATGGGCAAGAATTTCAGTCACTAGATGTGCAAAGCTGGTGGAGACATACCCTAAAAGACTTGCAGCTGTAATTGCAGCAAAAGGTGGTTCCACAAAGTATTGGGGGGCTGAATAATTTTGCACATCGCACTTTTCAGTTTTTTATTTGTAAAAAAATTGTTGATTCATGTATAACTTTCATTCCACTTCACAATTGTATACCACTTTGTGTTGGTCTTTCACATTAAATTCCAGTGAAATATATTTATGTTTGTGGTTGTAATGTGACAAAATATGGCAAAGTTCAAGGGGTATGAATACTTTTTTTTGGTTAGCATGTTCGCCTCTCAGCACTAGGGATTCCCGGTTCGAATCCCAATCTGGGTGGAGTTTCCATGTTCTCCCCGTGTCCGCGTGGGTTTCCTTCGGGTTCTCCGGTTTCCTCCCACAGTCCAAAAACATGTATCAAGTCAATTGAGTTCTCCAAATTGCCCCATATAGAGTGTGTCTGTGTGAGTGAGTGTGTGCCCAGCGATAGGTCGGGGCCCTGTCCTGGGTGTATCTGCCCAGCGCCTGAAACGTTCTCCCCTGGATGGGCATGAGGAACCCCCCGCGACCCTAATATAGGATAAAGCGGAAGATAATGAATGAATTAATATATATATTTTTTCAAATTTACCTCTATTTTTTATTGTACTGTTATTGCTACTGGCTGCTAAATTTCCTTCCGGATGAATAAAGTATTCTATCTATCTATCCATGTTCGCCCCCATTTCTGTGTGGCTTTTTTTTTGGGGTTCTCCAGTTTCCTCCCAAAAACTAAATTTTCTGCTGCATATTGTCTAAATTGTCAAGAGTTTTCACCTGTTCCTCTCTCCACCACAGCTGTGAAGAACAGATCTGTCTCTCGCACTAAACCAGCCTTCACCACGTGCTGCACAAAGTTCAGATCCTAAATACAAACACAAGTGCAATCACTAAAGAGAACATTAAAACCTATTGATGCACCGTTTATAAAACACTGTATTCGTATGTACGGTATGTAAATAAGTAAACTTAATATCATTACCATAAAGTCTTGGTAGCTCATCATGGTCCAGTGTGTAAGGTGGGAGACCACTTTAGCAGGAAACAGATGCTGGCACTCGCTGGAGACTGGAACCACACCATGCTCTAGAACAGATGAAACACTTTTACAAGATGTGCTTTTAAAAAAACTGCTCAACCTTAAACATGCCGGGGATTCAGATTGATACCGAGTGAGCTGAACTGCTTGTGTAGGGCCAAGCGAGACTGGAGTCGTCCTTTCAGCAGCTTCATGGTGCCCTCCATATGACTTGCACTGAGGGAGCTGCGTGCCCCTTCCACCTTTAGATATGACAGAGAATGGAAAATTATAACACAATGCTTAAGCTCTACATGGTCCTTGTAATGTGTGGAGAAACAAAAAAAACAGCTGAGATTATTTTCGTGAGTTCTACCTGTAGATTGTCACTAGAAAACTGCAATCCTCCCAGATTCTGCACCCAGACGTACGGATGCCCAAGTTCTGACACGTAATCCTCAAACGTAGTTATGCTGGAAAATAAGAGTGAGAAGACTTATTACTTATTAGTTCCAAATGATGAAGTTACTGGCGTCCTTGCTGTCAGATCTGTCTTACCCCACTTTATCAAACTGGTAGCGGTTGGTGGGGTTCGGAGTTTCTTGGCCATTGTCAGAGGGATACAAGCAGTTCAGCAAGGACTCCGGGTTCAGCAGCTCTCTACAGAGCACAAAGAATATTATTATTAAAAACAAAACAAACAAGGGCGGCACGGTGGCTTAGTGGTTAGCACGTTCGCCAATCAGCACTAGGGATTCCCGGTTCGAATCCCCATCTGGGTGGAGTTTCCATGTTCTCCCCATGTCCGTGTGGGTTTCCTCCGGGTTCTCCGGTTTCCTCCCACAGTCCAAAAACATGGATCAAGTCAATTGAGTTCTCCAAATTGCCCCATATACAGTATGTCTGTGTGAGTGAATGTGTGCCCAGCGATAGCTTGGCGCCCTGTCCTGGGTCTATCTGCCCAGCGCCCGAAACGTTCTCCCCTGGATGGGCATTGGGAACCCCACCACGACCCTAATAGAGGATAAAGCGGAAGATAATGAATGAATGAAAAACAAACAAGTGGCATTGTTTGATTCTGTTCTGAAGAAACAAGTCTTATTATGCATGATATTGTCTTGATTTTATTATAGTATATACTGGGTGGAGTTTCCACATTCTCTTTTTGTCCACGTGGATTTTCTCCGGTTTCCTCCCATGGTCCAAAAACATGGATTTAAGGTAAATTGGATGCTCTACATTGCCCATATAAAGTGTATGTGTGTCTGTGTAAGTGAGTGTGTGTCCAGAGATGGATTGGTGCCCTGTCCTGGGTGTATCTGCCCAGCGCCTAAGGCATTCCCCCCTCGATGGAGATAGGAGACCCCCCTACAACCCTAGTTCAAGGATTTAATGATTCAAGGAGACTCTCATTTATTTATATATATATATATATATATATATATATATATATATACATATATATATTCATTCATTCATTATCTCCCGCTTATCCTCTATTAGGGTCGCGGTGAGGTTCCCCATGCCCATCCAGGGGAGAACGTCTCGGGCGCTGGGCAGATAAACCCAGGACAGGGCGCCAATCCATCGCTGGACACACACACTCACACAGACACACTCTATATGGGGCAATTTTGAGAATTCAATTGACTTGATCCATGTTTTTGGACTGTGGGAGGAAACCGGAGAACCCGGAGGAAACCCACGTAGACACGGGGAGAACATGGAAACTCCACCCAGATGGGGATTCGAACCGGGAATCCCTAGCTCTGTAATTTAAATATTACGTTAGAATTAAAATATGGCAGCATTATAAAGTATAACTCTAAAATGGCAAGTAAAAATATAAGTATAAAAATATAGTAGCAATAAAAATACAGTAGCAGTAGATGATCGTTTAGGATTAAGAAAAAAATGATGAGAACAGATGAGATTGACATATCTGATTTGTAAATATCAGATTTGTATTTGTAAAAAAAAAAAATGAATCAGATCTGGGAAACATTAGGAGAGAGAATCAGATTCCGCTGTGAGCGGACTGCTTCTTACCCCGCACTGATGGCTCCGGAGAGATCCGCAGAGGTCGACACTTTAACCTTCACTGTGAGAATGTTGAGGTTCATCAGGTTATAAAAGTACAAATGCAACACACTGTCATCTGCAGGAGAGAAAGTGATTCTAATGAGACAAATGAACAAAACACAAACTAAAATGTGCACACACACACAACACACACACACCTTTACACTTTAGATCGATGCACAAGGAGAGAGGATGACGCTTTAGCATCTCTTTACGCTTGTCGTCCAGTTGAACACCAAGTGTAGCACGTCGTCTTTTCTGTAGAACACAAACATGTGTTTTCTTTATGTTAATCCAGTAAAACAATTCCACAGTAAATTTAGTTAACCAATAAATTACAAATCAGCACGGAGTGACAAACATGCAATGATTCATTCATTCATTATCTCCCGCTTTATCCTATATTAGGGTCGCAGGGGGGGGGTTCCCCATGCACATCCAGGGGAGAACGTTTTGGGCGCTGGGCAGATACACCCAGAACAGGGCGGCAATCTATCGCTGGACACACACTAACTCACACAGATATGTACATAGACACATTCTATATGGGGCAATTTGGAGAACGCAATTGACTTGATACATGTTTTTGGACTGTGGGAGGAAACCGGAGAACCTGGAGGAAACCCACGTGGACACAGGGAGAACATGGAAACTCCACCCAGATGGGGATTCAAACCGGGAATCCCTAGTGCTGAGAGCAGAACATGCTAACCACTAAGCCACCATATGCAATGATGTGATTTATAATTATAATACGGGTAGTTCCTTAAATCTGATTCACCTCTGATCGCTTCACATTCATATCAATGCGTGATATACAATACACGATAGGCACTAAGCCTGGGTCCAGTTACTCTGTGATCGATGTTCACTTTAAAAATGGACTAAATTAAATAAGTACAGTTTATTAATAATTTAGTTTTCACTAAATGCATTTATGAATCAAATCTTTTTTTCCATTGTAGTGTGTTTGTAACCAGTTTATAAAAGCAATAAGGCACTCGGGTTGTGTATTATTATGAATACAACTGTATTTCACATCATGTCGGGCATAATAACACCTTTTTCCCTCTTGCGCATTATTGTTTTAATAAACGCTTGAATATACAAAACAGTACAAGATGCATTTTAGTTTTCAGATTATTATTAAATTCGAAACAACTACAAGGACAAAGTGATGTAATAATTAAAAAGACACATTACAAAGGGCAGATGGAAAGGCAACTTACAGTGTTTTGTTGCTCCTCCTCAGCATCAGAATCACTGTCATCCTCTAAAAAAGTTAAAAATAAATTATCAGATTTTTTGTTGCAGCAGTTGTTATGCAGGGGCAGCAGGTAATAAAAAATCATAAAAAATCATTTTACCAAAAAAAATACACAAAACTTATGACTACTTTCCATAAAAAAAAAATCATTCATTCATTATCTTCCACTTTATCCTCTATTAGGGTCGCGGGGAGAACGTTTCGGGCGCTGGGCAGATACACCCAGGACAGGGCGCCAATCTATCGCTGGACACACACTCACTCACACAGATATGTACATAGACACATTCTATATGGGGCAATTTGGAGAACGCAATTGACTTGATCCATGTTTTTGGACTGTGGGAGGAAACCGGAGAACCTGGAGGAAACCCACGTGGACACGGGGAGAACATGGAAACTCCACCCAGATTGGGATTCGAACCGGGAATCCCTAGCGCTGAGAGGCGAACGTGCTAACCACTGAGCCACCGTGCCGCCCCATAAAAAAATATTTTCAATATTTCAATCAATTAACATACAAACCCATATATTCACCCCGGTTCTTATTTACAGAAAGACCCCTTTTACCTTGTGACTCATCAGGGGGTCTAGACAGAGCTCTGGCTTCATCCACATCTCCACTGATGTGCACAGACAGATTCTTGTCTAAAATATAAACACACTTTTTAGAGACCACATAAACAATGTGGTGTTGTAGCCTTGTAGGCTGTAGAGAAAATAGCAGCGTAGATGTTGAAGGAAATGCCTTTGTCTTACCACAGGCTTGTCCATAAGCACTGGCCTGCACGAAAAGCACATAGAGAGGAGGTGGAAGGTGACGGGCAACCTCCGCCTGCTTCTGCACACGTTCAAATGGCATAGAGAGGTACTCTTGCACTGGAAGAGAAGCCTGAGAAAGAGACGGTGAGAAAAAAGGTGAGAAATCATCTGAGAAAATCAGATCCATAATGAAATAACCTGGAGGTTAGAAATATTCAGGTCAGTTGACCTCATTTCTTGGACACAATGTTGCTCAACCCACTGACCAACTGCAGCAACCCTAGATCATAATAAACCAGTGCTTCTCAAATAGTGGGGCATAACAAGAAATCACAGCGCAAGTGATATTAAGTGTACTGAACAAACCCTCAAGAGACAACACGGAAAAATATTTAACAGAGATGGCGGAGAGAAATGCGGAGAGAGACGAAGATAACGAGAGCAACAAAAGTCAACCGAAAACTAAATGTCGACGCGTATGTAGCGCCTGGCTTCACTGTAACTGTAACTTCACTGTAACTAAGGTGGGAGACGAAGAAAGACCAGTGTGTCTTCTGTGTCTTAAAATGTTGGCAGTGGACAGCGTGAAGCTAAATAAATGAAGGTGTCACTTAAAGACATTACACTCCAATCACACTGATAACCGCTGGAGTTTTTAATCGTAAACGTGACGAGTATATCCAGCAAATATTAATGCTTTATGAAAGCTACTTCAGAAAAGCTGTGCGCTGCAAAACGGGCGCGTTGGAGACATTAGATCTGACTTCCTCAAAAAAAACAAAAAAAAACGCACAAATGGTTGTATTCATTTTTGTTTTGTAGGTTAAAGTGTTAATAAATTGTGCTCCTGAATTAATGTTGCTGATGAATTTGAATGTATTATTTATTCAGTCATTATCTCCGGCTTATCCTCTATTAGGGTCGCGGTGGGGTTCCCCATGCCCATCCAGGGGAGAACGTCTCGGGCGCTGGGCAGATAAACCCAGGACAGGGCGCCAATCCATCGCTGGGCACACACTCACTCACACACACACACTCTATATGGGTTAATTTAAAGAATTCAATTAACTTGATCCAAGTTTTTGGACTGTGGGAGGAAACCGGAGAACCCAGAGGAAACCCACGCAGACACGGGGAGAACATGGAAACTCCACCCAGATGGGGATTTGAACCGGGAATCCCTAGTGCTGAGAGGCGAACGTGCTAACCACTAAGCCACCGTGCCGCCCAGAATGTATTATTATTTATTGATTTTATTTCATTTCATTTTTCAGTATCAAATGCCAGTCAGTTCAAAATCAAAAATGTTTCTCGTTTAAATAAGGATTTCATTCGTTTCTGTTACAAACTAAAAAACTAAGTGAATCAAATGATTCTTTGTTCTAAGTTGATCTATATTTCTTACTTTATTGTTTTCTTTATTGTTAATAAGGATACATTGTTATAATAGTTGAACTTAGAACAAATTTATAGACAAATCATACTACAGTGGGCGTGTAAAAATAATTTATCCCATTTTTGATAAATTTGGGGGGATAAATCATGTGGGGGGGTGAGGTGAGTGTGCGTGTGTGTGGGGGGGGGGGCGCAAAATGTATTCTTCTTCCTAGGGGGGGCTTAACAGAAAATAATTGAGAATTACTGTAATAAACACACACACTATAGTGCTAGTCCTTTACAGGGCAAACCAAGGTGCTCCTGGGGCTAACCGAGAGAGATAATCTCTCCATCTTGTCCAAACCAATTCAGCTGGCTCCTCTCGATGTGGAGGAGCAGCGACTCCGAGCCCCTCCCAAATGACCAAACTCCTTGCAGGTGATTAGTTAATGAATTCCGTAACTACAAGATATTTATCAAAAGCATTCCAAGACTATGGATTACCTGCATGATGGCCTGCAGGCCCGGCTGAAGGCTGCTCAGGTAATCTTTCTTTAACTCAATTCCTTCAAGGATCTTCTGCTTGCTGCTTTGTGAGCTCTCGTACTGCTCCGCTAACCTGCAGAACAGATGAAACCAGTTATTTATATCATTCTGTAGTTATGTAATCATTCTGTAGTACTGTTTTTTTTAACAAGAGACGTCTGTAACATGTGTACAAAATGTCCAATAGATGTCGCCAGAGTAAAACTTCAAAATGAAAGATGTCTTCAATTTTAATAAAAATGCTAACGTTTGGTCATTTTGTAAAGATTATATTTTGAAGTTATATTCATTCATTCATTATCTTCCGCTTTGTCCTATACTAGGGTCGCGCGCGGGGGGGGGGGGGGGGTTCCCCATGCCCATCCAGGGGAGAACGTTTCGGGCGCTGGGCAGATACACCCAGGACAGGGCGCCAATCTATTGCTGGGCACACACTCACACAGACATACACACTCTATATGGGGCAATTTGGAGAACTCAATTGACGTGATCCATGTTTTTGGACTGTGGGAGGAAACCGGAGAACCCGGAGGAAACCCACGCGGACACGGGGAGAACATGGAAACTCCACCCAGATGGAGATTTGAAACGGGAATCCCTAGTGCTGAGAGGAGAACATGCTAATCACTACGGCACCATGCCGCCTATTTTGAAGTTATATTTTAAGTAATTATATACATTATTTTTGAAGTTTTCTTGCGGCACGGTGGCTTAGTGGTTAGCACGTTCGCCTCTCAGCGCTAGGGATTCCCGGTTCGAATCCCCATCTGGGTGGAGTTTCCATGTTCTTCCCCTGTCTGCGTGGGTTTCCTCCGGGTTCTCCGGTTTCCTCCCACAGTCCAAAAACATGGATCAAGTTAATTGAATTCTCAAAATTGTCCCATATAGAGTGTGTCTGTGTGAGTGAGTGTGTGCCCAGCGATAGATTGACGCCCTGTCCTGGGTCTATCTGCCCAGCGCCCGAGACGTTTTCCCCTGGATGGGCATGGGGAACCCCACCGCGACCCTAATAGAGGATAAAGCGGGAGATAATGAATGAATGAATGAATGAATGAAGTTTTCTTTTTTTATTATTTTTTTTTATTCTAGGAATGATGTGGCAATGGCTAATAAGTATAACAGCAGTGTTTTGTTTATTTAGATAAACAAATATTAATAATTTTATAGATCATTTTAAAGATATATGTATTTTTCATATAATAATTATAAGAACAAAGTGTGTGTAGAGAAATCTGTAGAGTGTGTAGCGTGTGTGTACGTGCACACAGGTGCTTTTACACAGTGCGCAGGTGCACTCACCTCTTTCTTTGTTCCAGCTCCCAATCAAGTCGAGCGAGTGTGAGTTGGTGAGAATCCCCTTTAGTGAGATGAGGGCGAGAAATTTCAGGCGGTGCATCCTTATAAAACTCATCCACACTGACCAACTGTATCTCCTCATGCTGAG
Source organism: Corydoras maculifer (assembly GCA_019802435.1). Lineage (NCBI taxonomy): Eukaryota > Metazoa > Chordata > Actinopteri > Siluriformes > Callichthyidae > Corydoras > Corydoras maculifer. The sequence goes on from JAFMOD010000970.1 coordinate 323,507, forward strand.
ACCTGAAACACACACAAGTCAACATTAACTGGAAGTTGGGAAGCAGCATCACACTGCTGTGTTTAACATCTCACCACAAACCAGAGCTCAGGCCTCTGTTTGGGTCAGTGACGTTCCTCTACATCAACTTACTCATCCAAGCCTTCACGGACCTTGCATTATGGAATATCAAGAGGCCCTCCACAAACTGTCCGCACAAAGTTAAAAACCCATAATTGTTAAAAATGCATAACCAGATGCTTGATTTTATTCTATTAAACTTGAATTATTCTCCTATGTATTTGTTTCTTTTACAAAATCGTTTATTAGAATTACACCTACAGTATCTAAATTGCCCCTCTATGTGTGCATCTGCCTGAGTGTGTACCAAGTGATGAACTGATGCCCTATCCTGAGTGTATCTGTTCAGTGCCCCCTCCCCCCACATCTCATTATCTTAAGAAAAGGATAAATTAAGCCAATAAGTAAAGACAGGAAATAATGAATCTAACTGTATGAACCGTTTCTTTAGTGTCATTTCATCCCTAGTATATAGAAGTAGGGCGGCACGGTGGCTTAGTGGTTTAGCACGTTTGCCTCTCAGCGCTAGGGATTCCCGGTTCGAATCCCCATCTGGGTGGAGTTTCCATGTTCTCCCCGTGTCTGCGTGGGTTTCCTCCGGGTTCTCCGGTTTCCTCCCACAGTCCAAAAACATGGATCAAGTTAATTGAATTCTCAAAATTGCCCCCTATAGAGTGTGTCTGTGTGAGTGAGTGTGTGCCCAGGGATGGATTGGCGCCCTGTCCTGGGTCTATCTGCCCAGTGCCCGAGACGTTCTCCCCTGGATGAGCATGGGGAACCCCACCGCGACCCTAATAGAGGATAAGCGGGAGATAATGAATGAATGACTATATAGAAATAAGATATATTAGTATTAAAAGGTGTGATTAGGCCATGTTTTGCATAAGCTATTTTACTTTAGGTCTTATTGTAAATTTTTTAAAACACATTTTGATATAAAAATAAACAGCACAATCTTTATTAAAAGATCTCATCACTTACTTGAACTCCAGGCACTTCCCGATTTCTTTCTGCAGATGCATGACTTCATACAGCAGATTCTGTAGCTGCAGATGCAAACCATCCACCTTCTGCTTCGCCTGAAACATCAGAGCCGTTAGAGCTAAAGCTTCAATATCCTTTAATCCATATACATTTCCTGTCATCATTTCCACAAGCTTAGTGGTTAGCACAATCGCCACTCAGCACTAGGGATTCCTGGTTCGAATCCCCATCTGGGTGGAGTTTCCATGTTCTCCCCGTGTCCGCGTGGGTTTTCTCCGGGTTCTCCGGTTTCCTCCCACAGTCCAAAAACATGGATCAAGTCAATTGAATTCTCCAAATTGCCCCATAGAATGTGTGTGTGTGTGTGTGTGTGAGAGTGAGTGTGTGCCCAGCGATAGATTGGCACCCTGTCCTGGGTGTATCTGCCCAGCGCCCGAAACGTTCTTCCCTGGATGGGCATGGGGAACCCCACCGCGACCCTAATAGAGGATAAATTGGAAGATAACGAATGAATGAATGAATGAACATTCTGTACGGAGTTACATTCATTTTTCCCCCAATATCTTGTGTTGATGATGGAGATTTGCATCAACTTTGCTGTGTCAGTACTCAGAGGGTATCAAAACTGTGCAAAGCTTACAAAGAGAAGCACACGTACCTCATGGGTCTGATCGCGAGCCTTTTTCAGCCTCATGTGTGAGAGACGGTTCAGTTTCTTCAGGGTGATAAAGTGAACACAGCTTTGTCTGCGTTTCGCCTCCACCTCTGCACTCTGCAAAACATCAAGAGCTTGTACATTTCTATTGCAGGAGAATGTTTTCCCTCATTAAAACATTGTGTACCATTTCTTTAGCTCCGCTGGCTTTCAGCTCATGGATTTCAGCCATCAGGTTCGCCAGAGATTCACATGTGCTTTTATACAGATTATAATCCTGCTCTGGATCTCGCACCTCCAGCTCCACTTCTTCATTATACACACGAACATCCTAACACAGAGAACCAAAAAAAAAACAAAAAAACACGAATGTTATTAAAGTGCAAGAACAGTTAATGTGCAAAAATCAGCACAGTCATGGTGATAAAATGCATTTTTATATTTTGCATTCCATTTGATGGACTTTAAATAAATGTCTATGCGGTACGGTAGCTTAGTGATTAGCAGGTTCTCCTCTCAGCACTAGGGATTCCCGGTTCGAATCCCCATCTGGGTGGAGTTTTCATGTTCTCCCCGTGTCCGCGTGGGTTTCCTCCGGGTTCTCCGGGTCCTCCCACAGTCCAAAAACATGGATCAAGGTGAATTGAATTCTCCAAATTGCCCCATATAGTGTGTGTGTGTGTGTGTGTGTGTGAATGAGTGTGTGCCCAGTGATAGAATGGCGCCCTGTCCTGGGTGTATCTGCCCAGCGCCCAAAACTTTCTCCCCTGGATAGGCATGGGCATGGGTATGGGTATGGGTATGGGTAACCCGCCCCCCACGTGCGACACTAATATAGGATAAAGCGGAAGATAATGAATGAATGAATGTCTATGTGAAATAGAACTAATAGCAGCATGGCAGAATAGTTCAAATATATGTGATCATATCTGCTGAGTGGTACTGTACAGACCTGCTCTCCTTCTCCTCGAGCACGTTTCGTTTCGGGAGTGCTGCTTTCACTGCGGATCACTTTGGTTTTACGCTTCTTCAAAGCATCAGAAGACATGACTGCAATCACAAACACTGCACACAGTTAATATCAGAGCACCACAGGTGTTTAATCACTTAAATAAGTCACATGGAGCAGCCACAGTAAACACACTGAATACAGTTAGCAAGTAAACAGTACTATTATAGTCTTTATAGACTCCTCTTTAGGATTCCATTTGGACCTTACAAATAAAGATGAAATTGTTTTTGCTTTTAATAAACACACTTTTTCAGGACCCAGCAAATGTTTATGTACAACCATCAAAAAGTGACTCAAGATGTCAGGCAGGGGAAACTTATATTTAGGTGATGTGGACCTTATTTTATTTCTGTGTTCATGATCTTTATTTTCATTCATTCATTCATTATCTCCCCCCCCCCCCCCCCCCCCCCCCCCCCCCCCCCCCCCCCCCCCCCCCCCCCCCCCCCCCCCCCCCCCCCCCCCCCCCCCCCCCCCCCCCCCCCCCCCCCCAGATGGGGATTCGAACCGGGAATCCCTAGCGCTGAGAGGCGAACGTGCTAAACCACTAAGCCACCGTGCCGCCGATCTTTATTTTGTTTTTGAAAATAAAAAGTTACCAATTCAGAATCAGAATCAAAATCAGGCTTTATTGGCCAAGTATGCTTAAACATACAAGGAATTTGTTCTTGGTTAGTAGCTCACGAGGCACACCAGTCATCCTTATCCACACACACATACATACGCACGTACACAAGCACCCACGCACAGACACACCTAACATTCGAAAATTATGTATTTCAAAAATAAGGTGCTAGTGCACAGTAAAATACAGTACTGAATACTGAATACAGTAAAAATACAGTACTGAATACAGTAAAAATACAGTACTGAATACTGAATACAGTAAAAATACAGTACTGAATACAGTAAAAAAAAATACAGTACTGAATACAGTAAAAAAAAAAAATACAGTACTGAATACAGTAAATTACAGTACTGAATACAGTAAAAATACAGTACTGAATACTGAATACAGTAAAAAATACAGTACTAAATACAGTAAAAAATACAGTACTGAATACCGTAAAAAAAAAAACACAGTACTGAATACAGTAAAAATACAGTACTGAATACTGAATACAGTAAAAAAAATACAGTACTGAATACAGTAAAAAATACAGTACTGAATACAGTAAAAAAAAATACAGTACTGAATACAGTAAAATACAGTAAAAATACGGGACAATTGCATACAAATTAATATTTACACTATTTGCAGGAAACAGAATGATTTTGTTTACAGTTAACCGAATTATATGTGAATTTACTAAAATTAAAATAACAATGACATTTGTATCACAGTGTTAGTATTTTAGTTACAGAAAGTAACTGTGACGTCAGTCTTTATTATTCATCTATTTTTATTTCACGTCTATTTTTATTTCCATGATATTAATCTCACTCTGTTAATGATATTTCAATCAAACACGAGGCTTCACGACTCACACACACAGTAGATTAAGTGTAAATTAAGAATTTTTAAATATATAGCAAGACGTTTTATAACAGATAACTAAAGAACATAAACACCAACAAGGGCATCACGGTGGCTTAGTGGTTTACATGTTCTCCTCTCAGCACTAGGAACTCCAGGTTCGAATCCCAATCTGTGCGAGTTTCCAGCGATCGATTGGCGTCCTGTCCTGGGTGTATCTGCCCAGTGCCTGAGACGTTCTCCCCTGGATGGGCAGGGAGAACCACCCCCCCACCCACCTCCCCACCCCCGCGACTCTAATAGAGCATAAAGAGGAAGATAATGGAAGAAGAGGCAGCACAGTGGCTTAGTGTTTAGCATGTTCTCCTCTCAGCACTAGGGATTCCCAGTTCGAATCCCCATCTGGGTGGAGTTTGCATGTTCTCCCCGTGTCTGCATGGGTTTCCTCCGGGTTCTCTGGTTTCCACCCACAGTCCAAAAACATGGATCAAGGTGAATTGAGTTCTCCAAATTGCCCCATATAGAGTGTGTCTGTGTGAGTGTGTGTGTGAGTGTGTGCCCAGCGATGGATCGGCGTCCTGTCCTGGGTGTAACTGCCCAGTGCCCGAAACGTTCTCCCCTGGATGGGCATGGGGAACCCCCCCCGCGACCCTAATATAGGATAAAATGGAAGATAATGAATGAATGAATGGAAAAACCAACAAAGCTGTAGCTTTTAACATTATTATGAACTTAACCTATTAGCATTGAGCTAACTCTATTTTAGCCGTTTAACCTTTTATATCATCAATCTTTTACATCCACATCTCTAATCTCACAGTTTAAACGGTTAATCTGGTATTTAATCCTGACCTTTGTTTATTCAGAACCGCGCTGTATCGGTTGCCTGAAGCCGGGGCTCTCGACGAACACCGTGTCCGGTCTGTTCGCAGATTTCAAAATAAAGGTCAAAAAAAAAAAGTTACGACTGTCGCGTGGAAGACTTTTATTGTGGATTCTAAGCTAAACTTCACTCGTAATGTCACACATGGGTTTGTGATGTTCAGGAACTTGCTTTGGTTTTAAAATGAAAAACCGAGCTGTCCGATTTGGGTTATTAATGTTGTTTGCTGTGAGGTTCTGACGCTGATGAAGGCTTTGGTAAGGTCCTGTTGGAATTTATTGAACATAAAAGACATAAAATGCATTAATTTATCTCAACTGTTTGAATGTAGGGCGGCACGGTGGCTTAGTGGTTAGCATGTTCTCCTCTCAGCACTAGGGATTCCCGGTTCGAATCCCCATCTGGGTGGACTTTCCATGTTCTCCCCGTGTCTGCGTGGGTTTCCTCTGGGTTCTCCGGTTTCCTCCCACAGTCCAAAAACATGGATCAAGTCAATTGAGTTCTCCAAATTGCCCCATATAGAGTGTGTGTGTGTGTGTGTGTGTGTGTGTGTGTGTGTGTGTGTGAGAGTGTGTGCCCAGTGATGGATTGGCGCCCTGTCCTGGGTGTATCTACCCAGCGCCCGAAACGTTCTCCCCTGGATGGGCATTTAGAACCCCCCCACGACCCTAATATAGGATAAAGTGGGGGATAATGAATGAATGAATGTTTGAATGTATGTAATCTATGTGTTTTAATGGTTCAACTGAACATAACGCAAAATAGGAACAATGATACAGTCAACAGAAACAGGCCTTAAGTTTATGCCCTAGGAGAAGGCAGGAAGCTGGACCGGATGGTGGAGAAGATTGGAAGGATGTTCTTACCAAGACAAAGGACTGCTTATGCACATACATAGGAAAAGGACAGCCCTCCTAAGGTTTATAAACTGAAGCTGGACCTTTGAGAAGTCAGCTCTCTCATCAATCGTAGTTGCCCACTATTGATGATTTTTCTGTACACTTGGTTGTCTATTCAGTAACTTGCCTTAAAATCAGTTTGGAACAACCTGCATCTCCGAGGCCGTTTATTGTACATCTAACAGTCCGTTAGGTGAGAGGCTGTAATTAAAGCTGTATATTTGAACCTATAAGCTATTTTTTTCTTTCAGATGCGGAGTTGGGTGGCAGGCTGGTGATGTGAGGCATGGCTTACTGTTACCCCATCTATAACCTGAAGACTAGGCTTCTGCATCATCCCCCTGTTGTGGTGTTCTTCCTCTGCCTTCTTGTTCTAGCTGGAGCTTTTTTTATCATCGGATTATACTCTGAAAACCATGAGATGAGGAACCCTGACATCACCATGGTGATTACACTGTAGTATTTAACCACAAGGAAAACATTACAGATAACTAGTCAAACATATACATGTCTTGTTTGGAATTAAAAGCCTGGAAGCTCTGAAAGTTCCCCATATCACTTCTTAAAACATGAATGAATTGAGCTTATAGTTTTATGGTGCAACCAAAAAAAAACACTTTATTTAATTGCTGTTTTAGCTTTGTGCGCTTTTAATAATATAAATCCATCCATCCATTATCTTCTGCTTTATCCTATATTAGGGTCGCTGGGGGGGGGGGTTCCCTATGCCGATCCATGGGAGAACGTTTCGGGCACTGCGCAGATACACCCTGGACAGGGTGCCAATCTATCGCTGGGCACACACTCACTCACACAGACACTCTATACATAGACTCTATATATAGACTCTATATGAGGCAATTTGGAGAACTCAATTGACTTGTTCCAAGGGCAGCACGGTGGCTTAGTGGTTAGCATGTTCTCCTCTGAGCACTCGGGATTCCCGGTTCGAATCCCCATCTGGGTGGAGTTTCGATGTGCTCCCCGTGTCCGCGTGGGTTTCCTTCGGGTTCTCCGGTTTCGTCCCACAGTCCAAAAACATGGATTAAGTCAATTGAGTTCTCCAAATTGCCCCATATAGAGTGTGTCTGTGTGAGTGAGTGTGTGCCCAGCGATAGATTGGCATCCTGTCCTGCGCCCGAGATGTTCTCCCCTGGATGGGCATGGGGAACCCCACTGCGACCCTAATATAGGATAAAGCGGAAGATAATGGATGAATGAATTGACTTGATCCATGTTTTTGGACTGTGGGAGGAAACTGGAGAACCCATAGGAAACCCACACGGACACGGGGAGAACATGGAAACTCCACCCAGATGGGGATTCGAACCGAGAATCCCTAGTGCTGAGAGGAGAACATGCTAACCACTAATTACCGTGCCGCCCTATCTTCACTTAAACTAAAGATTAACTGTTATACTTGTCAGACTCTAATTCATTTTGCAGCAGACGATTTTGACATGGTAATGATCAGGAACTATCCATGATTGTTTAGTTGCATGTCCTTGTGTTGCAGGACTGGAACAAAATGCTGGGTTCTTTTGCAAGTCTAAAATTCTGCACGAAAACCAATGACTCAGAACGTTTACACAGGAAGGAAGACAAGAATTCTCCATCTCTGTTATATCAGGGAGCTGAATCCATCTCCAACAGTTCCATGGACGTTGTGAGCATGTTTCTGCTCAGCCCTCTCTCACGCATCGGTGACTATCCGCCTCAGAACGTCATTAACACCACAGTGCTAGGCAGCCAGTTGGGTCTTAAAGGTAATGTGTATTTGTTTACAAGAAGAATTATGAACTGTTGAAATGTGTTTTATTATTCATTCATTCCTTGATTATCTTCCGCTTTATCTTATATTAGGGTCGCGGTGGGGTTCCCCATGCCCATCCAGGGGAGAACGTTTTGGGCGCTGGGCAGATACACCAAGGACAGGGCGCTAATATATCGCTGGGCACAGACTCACTCACACAGACACACTTTATAGGGGGCAATTTGGAGAACTCAATTGACTTGATCCATGTTTTTGGACTGTGGGAGGAAACCGGAGAACCCAGAGGAAACCCACGAGGACACGGGGAGAACATGGAAACTCCACCCAGATGGGGATTCGAACCGGAAATCCCTAGTGCTGAGAGGAGAACATGCTAACCACTAAGCCACTGTGCTGCTCTGTATTTTATTACCCTTTTGCTATTTCTTTTTATCCTACAGGAGAATCAGGAATGCAGGAATTAAACATTACTTTTCTATTTAACTTGTCAACCCGTTTTTCGGACTCTCCTTCTACAAAAGACACGAAGATAAAGCCAACAGTCTCGTGCATGAAGATAAACGCTCTGCGTCACATCCTGCCTCAGACTCAGTAAGAAGCTTTGCAGCAGCAGTGTACACATTTGTATTGTATATTTAGTATATTTACTAGTTATTGCTTTTTAGGTCTCCACCGGAATGTCCTGTGAATGAAAACCTGGAGAAGGAAACATCTACACAGGCTTTAATCATGGAGCCCTATGAGCCAAACGCCCTTAAAGCAGTGCCATGCTTGAACTTAGAGTTCACACCTGACCCCAGTCTGACTGTCCTACTCACGCAGGTAAATCAGCACTATAAACCTGAAACATAGATGTTGCTGAGGCATTAAAGATAGAGGTCTAGGTGATATAGTGGAACTATTAAGGGAAATTTGACCTTACGCTGGTGTCTTTTATTCTTTTAGGAAGAAAAAGCTTTGGCTAGGTATCATCTGATGATGGTCAGCATAATGCTGCTGGCTCTATGTGCCATCATCTGCCTTTCTGGATGTCTAACCTCCTCCAGGTCATGGCGTCACATCACCAGTGACCCCTATTTTCTAAAGGTAATACATTTCCAAAGATCTTTTAGGTACAGGAAACTGAGAGGAGGTCTTTGCATTTCCTGATTATAGTCTGCGGGTTGGTTTTTTTGCGTTCCATAGGAGAGCCTGCTGGAGTAATGAAGACCAGAGCTGCAGACAGAAGTTAAGATTCATTAATGTAGCATTACATTAAAACATTTTGCTCACTATGTTTTCTGTATTCATTGTTCTAGAATAATTTGATAACACAATGTTTAAGCCTTGATTGTTCTCGCTAAAGGAACGCAGCACTATTATTGCATATTTATAAATTGAAAGCACTTTCAGGGCACCATTTAATATTTGCACTAGATGAATTTGACCAGGAAGGGCACTTTGTTGAAGTTAAACAGAACGTACATATCTTATAATACACATATGTGGAACATAATAATTGAAATAATTTATATTTACTATTATTTTTACCAACTATAAAGGGGAAATGAAATTGAGAGCAAATTTTGACCTGGATGTGAATATTGTTAAGGAGATTTACATTCTCCAACCTTCACTGTTTCATTCATTCATTCATTATCTCCCGCTTTATCCTCTATTAGGGTCGTGCGGGGGGGCAGGGGGAGTTTCCCCATGCCCATGCCCATCCAGGGGAGAATGTTTCGGGCGCTGGGCAGATACACCCAGGACAGGGCGCCAATCCATCACTGGGCACACACTCACACACACACACACACACACACACACACACACTCTATATGGGGCAATTTGGAGAACTCAATTGACTTGATCCATGTTTTTGGACTGTGGGAGGAAACCGGAGAACCCGGAGGAAACCCACGCGGACACGGGGAGACCATGGAAACTCCACCCAGATGGGGATTCGAACCGGAAATCCCTAGTGCTGAGAGGTGAACGTGCTAACCACTAAGCCACCAATAGACTGGATGGAAACTTTAAGGCTTATGCACTATACAAACAAAAGTATCGGGACACCTTTAATGACATCATTGTCTAAATAGTCCCCGTTTGCAGTACCAGCTACACTCTTTTGGTCCAGAATGTTGGATGAGTGGGCTGGGCTTGTAGTCTGCATATATCACAGGTGTCCATAGGGGGTCAGGGTCAGTGCTCAGGACAGCACTGGACAGCACAGGGCGTCACTCTATCGCTGGGCACACACTCACTCACACAAAGGGGGCAATTTGGAGAACTCAATTGACTTGATCCATGTTTTTGGACTGTGGGAGGAAACCAGAGAACCCGGAGGAAACCCACACGGACACGGGGAGAACATGGAAACTCCACCCAGATGGGGATTCGAACCGGGAATCCCTAGTGCTGAGAGGAGAACATGCTAACCACTAAGCCACCGTGCTGCCCAGAGCAACTATATTGAATTCTATAATTTATTAAAGGTGTATCAGTGTGTAGTTTTACTTTTTCAGGCCACTGTTTTATCCTCCGTAGAAGCAGACAGACAGACAGACAGATGAATGAACATTCATTCATTCATTCATTATCTTCCGCTTATCCTCTATTACGGTCGCGGTGGGGTTCCCCATGCCCATCCAGGGGAGAACGTCTCGGGCGCTGGGCAGATAGACCCAGGTTTCCAGGGCGCCAATCCATCGCTGGGCACACACTCACTCACACAGACACACTCTATAGGGGGCAATTTTTTGAGAATTCAATTAACTTGTTCCATGTTTTTGGACTGTGGGAGGAAACCGGAGAACCCGGAGGAAACCCACGCAGACACGGGGAGAACATGGAAACTCCACCCCCCCCCCCCCCCCCCCCCCCCCCCCCCCCCCCCCCCCCCCCCCCCCCCCCCCCCCCCCCCCCCCCCCCCCCCCCCCCCCCCCCCCCCCCCCCCCCCCATGAATGAACATGTCCTCTAAATCTGCCTCAGACGCGATGACGCTGAGGAAGCCGTGCGCGCGCGGGGGGCTCGTGCCCGCGAGCTCGTGTGTACACTGAATTTTTCGCGGCCTTCGGGATCTCGTTGTGTGGCGCGCGGAGCAGGAATAAACCCTCACCCAAACTCCACCGAGCGGCAATTAAACCGCCAGCCGCCAGCCCACGGCTCCGGGAGACGAAATGGTTTGCTATATTCCAGAATCTAAGATTGTCCGACTGTGCAAAGACATCTGCATAATGTTAGCCACCGTTAGCCAGTTAGCAGCTTATAACTGTCTCTGCGACGTTTTCAGGTGTAGCGCTGTCTCTGCGGAGCTTTATCACCGTCGGTGGTTGTGATTTGTCCGCTTGCACAGTCAGTGGCTCGACGTTAAGCGTGGTTAGGCGTGAGGGGGACGGTGAGGACTTTCCAGGGGGGTTTGGTGCAGTAAAGTGTCCTCCGTGGGCCTGGGGCAGCTTCTGAAGGCGTGTACAGCAGCAGCAACACGCGCGGACATCGCCTCCATGCAGCTGCAGGCTCGCTTTACATTTCTGGGGTTGTTTCTGGACCCTGGGACATTTAATTTGGGTGGATCAGGTCAGCCAGGGATACACGTTCATCTTATCAAATAACTGTTTGACGCCAAGCATGTACGAATATAAAGGGGGTTAAAGAGAGCGGCATGGGGAACGCCTGCTATGGCTGCATACACTCTTTATTTTACTGTTATTATTATTCCGTTTTACGCTTTTAAGGTAATAAAATTAGGTATCTTGTATCAGTGCCCAGGTGGCTTAGTGGTTAGCATGGTCTTCTCTCAGAACTAGGGATTCCCGGTTCGAATCCCAATCTGGGTGGAGTTTCCATGTTCTCCCCGTGTCCGCGTGGGTTTCCGTCGGGTTCTCCGGTTTCCTCCCACAGTCCAAAAACATGGGTCAAGGTCAATTGAATCCTCAAACTGCCCCATATGGAGTGTGTTTGTGTGAGTGGGTGCCCAGTGATAGATTGGCACCCTGTCCTGGGTCTATCTGCCCAGCGCCTGAAACATTCTCCCCTGGATGGGCATGGGGAACTCCCCCGCGACCCTAATATAGGATAAAGCAGAAGATAATGAATGGATGGATATCAGTGCCCTAGTGGCACAGTACTTAGTGGTTAGCATGTTCTCCTCTCAGAACTAGGGATTCCCGGTTCGAATCCCAATCTAGGTTGAGTTTCCATGTTCTCCCCGTGTCCGCGTGGGTTTCCGTCGGGTTCTCCGGTTTCCTCCAACAGTCCAAAAACATGGGTCAAGGTCATTTGAATTCTCCAAATTACCCCAGATAGTGTGTGTCTGTGTGTGTGCCCAGTGATAGATTGGCGCCCTGTCCTGGGTGTATCTGCCCAGCGCCCAAGACGTTCTCCCCTGGGTTGGCATGGGGAACCCCCCCCCCCCAGCGACCCTAATAGAGGATAAAGCAGAAGATAATGGATAGATGGATATCAGTGCCCAAATGGCACGGTACTTAGTGGTTAGCATGTTCTCCTCTCAGCACTAAGGATTCCCGGTTTGAATCCCAATCTGGGTGGAGTTTTCATGTTCTCCCCGTGTCCGCATGGGTTTCCGTTGGGTTCTCCGGTTTCCTCCAACAGTCCAAAAACATGAGTCAATTCAATTGAATTCTTCAAATTACCCAAGATAAAGTGTGTGTGTTTGTGTGAGTGAGTGTGTGCCCAGTGATAGATTGGCGCCCTGTCCTGGGTGTATCTGCCCAGCGCCCGAAACCTTCTCCCCTGGATGGGCATGGGTACGACTCCACCCCACGTACGCGACCCTAGTAGAGGATAAAGCGCAAGATAATGATGGATGGCTATCAGTGCCCAAGTTATGTTCAAAATACACAGCAGTCGGTCTGTTCAAAGATGCTTTGCTCTTAAGGCAGAAACTACATAAGGTTCCTCCATTAGCTTTTGAATATACAGTAAAGTTAACAGTGTTGTTGTAAAAAGTGTAAACTTGTTTACAGTCAGTCATTTTGTGCATCCCAAGACAGGAGTCATAGCTTTGTGATTTAGATTTTGTTGCTCTGAAAGAGACCCTAAATCAACCATCCGTTCACAGACATCTTTATCCAGATCATTGCCTAATACAAACAAGCATCTCAAAGTTAAGGACCTTGATTCTGAAACCCAAATAAGCCAAGATTAAATAAAGAGCCATTGTATATAAAAGCGCAGCTGGTATATGAATTAAAAACATAGTGTAGAGATTAGAGATGATAATTCAGGATTTTGGGGGTTTATTGCCTCATCTATTTTTGGTCGCATTATGCTGTTTACTTTTTTATATTTATTGTCTTAACAGAATTGCTTATACACCATAAATAAATGTTTACAGAAGAATTAATAACGTCAAACTTACATTTTTGAAAAACATGTGCACCATATTTCAATCTCATATTAGGTTATTTTATCATTTTAGTAAAGTAGAAGCTGAATGTACTTACTGTCATGTGCTTAATAAAGCACAAGAGCTTATAAAGGCAATAAAACTATTTCAATACTGTGATGAAAACACAGAATATTTTTAATAGAGACAAAATTTAGACAACAAAAAATATTCTCATCAAATTTTTTGCAACCTGCTATTTATGTTTTAGCTTAAAATGATTTCCAAGCATCAGCAATACATTTTCTGTATAAATATCTACATTCACAAACGTCACCATCTAAAAAAAAAATGCTGCTGTGCTTTAAGTCACTTGCTAATTAGATCTTTAGTTACTAGTGCTGATTAGACTAGTGCTGATTAGACTAGTGCTGATTCTATGAATGTGGTGAAGTGTTAATTGGATTCTCTATGTGTTAAACATGTCACCAACTGTGACCATGAGAACCTCTGCTGTGTGACCCTGTGTATTATTGATAATAAAGAACTATATTCTTTTTTTTTTTTTAAATAGATTAAGTAAAGCTTCAATGTGTCATTACCTTCTAAAACTGTAATTAAAAATGTTATAATTTTCTTGCACCTGTAGCATATGTTTAAATAGATAGAGATTAAGTCTACGTTTAAAATGCTTAACTAGAGATATTAATGTTTAGATATGATACATACCAAATTCTTGGTTCTTGATATTAAAAGTAGTGGTTAAAGGGTTCCAGCTTATAAGAAGTCACCCATTTGATCTTTTTGTCCACTGAACAGGTATTCATTGTTTTTTTGGCACTTTGTGGAATACACCATGGAATGTGTTTGATCATTTAAGCAGCTTCTTTCATTGGCCTTTATCACTATTGTAATAGGATTTTGTGATAAATTGTGAATAAAAATAAGAATGTGATAATATTAAGTAATTTATATGGGTTTGTTTTTGTTGTGTTTTTTGCTAAAGATGAAAAACAGATCCCAATTGAAGCTCATCATCTGAAAACTATGTGAAAACGAGAAGACAGAAGTTTTATGATTATTTATTTGGAACAATGGCCTACTCAAATTACAGCAGCTTGAACCGGGCTCAGCTCACCTTCGAATACCTGCACACAAACTCGTATGTATCAGTCTGTTTTTGTTTTTTTTTTAACCTTTTTTTCAGGGTCTAACATTGACTTTATGGTTTATTATTTGGTTTAATGTTGAGACAATATGTTGATATGTTGACAATACGTTGAGGAAACGATGTGGTGTAACTGCAGAAAAAAAATTACTGATGTAAGTGTGATACGAAATGTTAAAAATATTCACAGACATTGTTTAATTGTAGTAGTTTGTGGTTTATAAGTTTAAACCATCATGAAATGCCCAAAGTTAAATATGGTGCTTTACTTATACAGGATTATATATTAATATGATATATATATATATATTAATGTAATTAATATACAGTATCTTTTACAGTAACGTAGTCACTAACACAAATGTGTCATCCTGATTGGTCAGGAACACATTTCACTGAACATTATTACAGCTCCTAAATTCTTTGTAGACGGTTGATTATTATTCAGTACCTATTATTGTTTTTCGTTTTGCTTTTTGCCAACTTATTTGCAAAAGCCTTGTAGTGCTGTGAGTGTAGGGCATAGTCATTGTTTTAGTGCATTCAAAGTGCTGTTAAATGGGAGGTTTGCAGTTTGCATCAGAAAGGGTATCTTGTGAAAGAAATGTGTGAAGTCGAGTATGAGGATATTTCCTCTGTGGCGACCCCAAATGGGACAATCGAAAGAAGAAGAATCTATAGATATGTTAGTTATTCATTACTACTTTAGGTACAGTGGTGTAAAAATAATCTGCATTTAAGTGCAACATGACATACGGACAGCTTTATTCTGCATTGCAATGCATTTATGCTTGACAACGTTTGTAAAATTATAAATTATATAAATTGTATAAATTATGCTAGAATGTTCCTTATTCTATTTACTAACTATTTAACTAATATTCTTTTATACAGAACAACTCACGAGTTTCTTTTTGGTGCTCTGGCTGAGCTTGTGGATAATTCAAGGTATAGTTACTGTACTTATTTTAAATTAATTAATAAATGAAATTGAAGAAATTGTTTTATCATCAGCGGTGTAAAACTCAACAGATTTGCTTTCTCACTTACAGAGATGCAAATGCTACAAGAATTGACATCTACACAGGTACTGCTTTCTTTTCCAATGTCTTATTTAAAATATTAAGGCTTTTTATTAGTCTTAATATTTACTTGTGTTGAAAACTCAGAGAAGAGACCAGACCTTCGAGGAGGCTTCATGCTTTGTTTCTTGGATGATGGAACTGGAATGGATCCTGGTGTGTATAGCAAACGTTTATACATAGCCATCACGCTACGTTCACAAAGCCATTTTATTATCTGTAATGTTTTGCAGTCGTAATTGTATGTTGTAATCTTTGATTACTGTGTAGGTGAAGCCACACATGTCATTCAGTTTGGCAAATCCAGCAAGAGGTTTCCTGAGTCCACACATATTGGACAGTATGGAAATGGTCTAAAGTCGTAAGTGTCTCTTAATTTCAGTTATTAGTTTTAATTTATATTAGTAACTGGTATTTTACTTTTTAATTAAATAAAAATCTAAGTCATTGGTTTTATATCAGAATCAGAATATCTTTATTGTCATTATACCAGGTATAACGAAATTTACACAAATAGAGAGATTTAACAGATAGCACTATAAATTACACTTTACAAAAATTTTGAAAGAAAAAAAAGAATTTATTTACAAGAGTGTATAAAACTGTACAACCTGAGTGAATGTATGTTGCTCTTTCAGTGGCTCCATGCGAATTGGCAAAGATTTTATCCTGTTTACTAAGAAAGATGACAAACTGACCTGTTTGTTTCTGTCCCGAACGTTTCATGAGGAGGAGGGGCTGGATGAGGTAGGAAATTCTTGCTAAATTATTTGTTTTATACCCCAGGATTAGAAAGGTGCGTTACCAGCTTCCTCACCCCAACATTCTCATAGGTTATTGTCCCTTTACCAAGTTGGGATCTGAAGACCCAGCAGCCCCTCACTCAAGATCCAGAGAAGTATGCAATTGAAACCGAACTCATCTTCAAATACTCCCCTTTTAAGAGTGAGGAACAGCTCTTCCAGCAGTTCAAAAAAATTGAGGGACTCAATGGTATGACCTGTAAATTAAAAATACACTGTTTCCTGAATTATTTTCACAAGTTTAAGAGAAGTCTTTTTATGTCTCAAAGGAACTCTGGTAATAGTATATAATTTAAAATTAATGGACAACCGAGAGCCTGAACTGGATGTGCAGACAGACCATCAAGATATCCTGATGGCAGGAACACCTGTTGAGGGAGTGTGAGTCACTTAGCGGCATTCTTTCCTACTTTCTCGTCAGTTTTTGTTCTTTCTTAAGCCGTGGTTTATTTTTCACACAGGAAACCAGAGAGACGTTCGTTCCGCGCCTATGCTGCTGTTCTATACATCGATCCAAGAATGAGGATCTTTATTCAGGGCCACAAAGTCAGAACCAAAAGGCTTTCTTGCTGCTTATTTAACCCTAGGTGTTTATTTTTCTCTCATTTGCAATGAGCTTATTTTATAAAATCACATAACATGTAATTTAGCAGATGCTTTTATCAAAAATAACCTTCATGTATCCTAAGCTCAAAGACCCACATTAGCAATATTTAACATCATTTCATTATCATTCATAATGTTGAAACTGTGTATTAATAGTGTCTATTTGTTTTCAGGGTGTATAAATACACATCGACACGTTTTAAAACACGAGCAGAACAGGAAGTAAAGAAGGCAGATCACCTATCCAAATTGGGTGAGTTCAGTTACTAGAAGTGTGTGTGTGTGTATATATATATATATATATATATATATATATATATATATATATATATATATATATATATATATATATATATACATACATACATACATACACACACACATAGGCAGACAGACAGTCATATGTTTTTTATTTATTTTTACTTTTTTGGCAGTACCAGTCAAAATTCTGGACAAGCCCGGTTCTTGCTCCATTGTCTATTTTCTTCAATTACCATACAGATAAACTTGTAGTTTTACAATTACAGACTGTACTCCATCTGTGTTCTTAGTTGTTGTTAGTCCCCTGTTGGTTCTCTGTTCTCTGTTGGTGAGGAGCATCACAGAGCAGGTATCATTTTGGTGGTGGATTGTTTATTGTCAGTTCTGAAATGATTCTGAAGAATGGTCCTGACCATTAGAACAGAGTAAAGGGAACTAACACAGTATGTTCTGTAGTCCACAGACAGATGGACTACAGTCTAAAATCGTAGAACTACAAAGTCCATCTATATGTGGACTTTGAATTTGAATCTATACATTTTTTTCAGCTAAGTGTACTGTGATATAGTTCAGTGGCTGCATGTATGTGATGTGAAGCTGCATCCTTTAATGGGATTTTTATAATTTACATAATGAGGTCCGTCTCTCAGCGCTAGGGATTCCCGGTTCGAATCCCCATCTGGGTGGAGTTTCCATGTTCTCCCCGTGTCTGCGTGGGTTTCCTCCGGGTTCTCCGGTTTCCTCCCGCAGTCCAAAAAACATGAATCAAGTTAATTGAATTCTCAAAAAATTGCCCCCTATAGAGTGTGCCTGTGTGAGTGAGTGTGTGCCCAGCGATGGATTGGCGCCCTGTCCTGGGTCTATCTGCCCAGCGCCCGAGACGTTCTCCCCTGGATGGGCATGGGGAACCCCACCGCAACCCTAATAGAGGATAAGCGGGAGATAATGAATGAATGAACATAATGAGGTGATAACATTTGTGCATCAGCTCTCAGATATTTCCACTCACGTTCAGAGTGTTGCTACCATTTCACTGTATATTACACTTTCCTTGTGACTTTGCACATGAAAAGCAGAATACGAACATAAAACGAGAACTTGACCAATAACTTTTGAAACACAGACACAGAATGACCTTTATTTTCTGCATTTCACAAACCCAAGCACTTTTGCCAGTGCCAACCATGACTAAAAAATACTATAAATAATAGTATTGTTTTTATCTTACTGTATCTGCCAATTAATTAAACTGCATTAGCACTAAATCCTTCTTCTGTTATGTGTTCAACTCAGGGTCCTAAATCAACGTGTGATTTTAGATAATAATAGTTCCGAACCTATTATTTACGCTCATTATTATCTGTCACTTTTTATGTGAAGCGGAGGAGAAAGCAAGAGAAGCAGAGAGTAAAGCGCGGGCTCTGGAGTTGAAGTTGGGAAGTGATTTATCGAAAGAGGCCAGGGTAAGGTATTTTAGTTTTTGTAACCATGACAGGTTAATTCTCTTTAGCTACTGTAGTTTACTTTATACCATGCAGAACTTTGCTGCTTTATAAGTCAGCTGCTGTCTAAAGTCCAGTCTTCTGTCATCATTGTATTTAGGCAGCGCTGAGAAAAGCACAGGATTCAGCTGCAGCACTGCGTGCAGAAGCAAACAGAAAACAGGCAATTCACGCGTCAAAACAGAAGTACTGTCTGCACGACGCCAAAGTGTCTAAATCTGTCCTGATAAGAGCCCTTGCTGTTTGAACTGTGGCTAAGATTCCTTATGTGTGCAGCTCAAATCAGATGATTGTATTTAATTCAATTAATCAGGAATTATTGGAACAGTTTGGGGGAGAACCTTTTCTTGTCCAGCTAGACTTGATAAAGGCATGGTTGGATGTGATGTGAAAACTTTTTTACTGGCCCACACAGAGCCCTGACCTCATTCCCATCAAACAGCCTGAATAAGAATGAAAGCTGCAACAGCTGCAAACGGCTTATTAATGCACATGGCTTTAATATGGAATGTGATAACAGTGGTAGATGTGATGTTTGGATGTCCATGTAGTTTGCTAAGTGCTTAAAATATCAGAAACCCCCCCCCCCCCCAAAAAAAAAAAAATATATATATCAAAAAAACTGAACATCTGAACAATATAAATGCAGCCACGGTTCATTACATCACCTAAATATATATTTAATACACTTTATGATTACAATCGACCATTTGCTGAACCTTGGACCCTCTCTCTGCTCTTCAGAGCACTAAAGGAGCCCAAAGAGTTGAACTTTATCTTCGGTATAAACATAGAACGACGAGATCAGGACGGAATGTTCATCTATAACTGTAGTCGACTTATTAAGATGTACGAGAAGACCGGCCCGCAGCTGGATGGAGGAATGTGAGTCATCAACCCCTAAACCTATTATGGCTACTTGCGTCTATATTATTAACAATTAATTAAAATGCTGTGCATCACAAAAAGGCATGATTATGTAAAAAAAAAAAAAAAAAAAAAAGTTTCATAAAATGATTACTGTGTGACTTTGTGTTTCAGGGCATGTGGAGGTGTTGTAGGAGTGGTGGATGTTCCTTACCTTGTTTTAGAGCCAACACATAACAAGCAAGATTTTGCTGATGCAAAAGAGTACAGACACCTGCTCAGAGCAATGGGAGAGTACCTTGCCCAATACTGGAAGGATATTGGGATAGGTGAGTGGCTTTTGATAACAGTTTGCTGTTTTAATAAATATTTATTTTAGAAACTCAACAGTCCAAATAAGTTTACATGAAAATGTTATATCATGCTAATGTTTGTTAAGTGTGATATCATTTATTCATTCATTATCTTCCGCTTTATCCTCTATTAGGGTTGCGGTGGGGTTCCCCATGCCCATCCAGGGAAAAACGTTTCGGGCGCTGGGCAGATACACCCAGGACAGGGCGCCAATCTATCGCTGGGCACACACTCACACATACACACACACTCTATATGGGGCAATTTGGAGAACTCACTTGACATGATCCATGTGTTTGGACTGTGAGAGGAAACCGGAGAACCCGGAGAAAACCCACGCGGACACGGGGAGAACATGGAAACTCCACCCAGATGGGGATTCGAACCGGGAATCCCTAGTGCTGAGAGGAGAACGTGCTAACTACTAAGCCACCGTGCCGCCCCTGAAATCATTTAAACATTCATTCATTCATTATCTCCCGCTTTATCCTCTATTAGGGTCGCGGTGGGGTTCCCCATGCCCATCCAGGGGAGAACGTCTCGGGCGCTGTGCAGATAGACCCAGGACAGGACGGCATCATTTAAACATATATTTAAATTTCAAACAATAGACTGGATGGAGGGCTTATGCACTATACAAACAAAAGTATCGGGACACCTTTAATGACATCATTGTCTAAATAGTCCCCTTTTGCAGTACCAGCTACACCTTTTTGGTCCAGAATGTAGGATGAGTGGGCTGGGCTTGTAGTCTGCATATATCACAGGTGTCCATGGGGGGTTGGGGTCAGTGCTCAGTAAGGGCCCAGTCACAAAAAAATCACCAAATGATTACTTTATAAGCCTTATTTTGTGCACTGGGACACATTCGCACTACAACAAACAAGAGCCTCCCCCAAATTGTTTTCACAAACATTTGACACATACATTTGTTCAAACTTCATACCTAGGTCTTTCACACACATCTGCTAAAGTGATCCATTTCTTGATTGTGGGCGTGTTCACCATACCATTCCAAACCAGTACAACTACATAGCAGCAGAAACATTTTCATTTCCTTTGTTATTGTCTGTCGACTTTTAAAAGGCAGTTCTGCATGTCTGCAGTGACAAGAACTAAAATGAGTTTTTTGTGTATGGGGTATGTGGGGCGGCTCGGTGGTTTAGTTGTTAGCATGTTCTTCTCTCAGCACTAGGGATTCCCGGTTCGAATCCCCTTCTGGGTGGAGTTTCCATGTTCTCCCTGTGTCTGCGTGGGTTTCCGGTTCTCCGGTTTCCACCCACAGTCCAAAAACATGGATCAAGTAAATTGAATTCTCCAAATTGCTCCATATAAAGTGTGTCTGTGTGCGTAAGTGTGTGCGCAGAGATAGATTGGTGCCCTGTCCTGGGTGTATCTGCCCAGCGCCTAAAAACGTTCTCCCCTGGATGGGCATGAGGAACCCCACCGCGACAATGATATAGGATAAAGCAGAAGATAATGAATGAATGAATGAATGAATGAATGGGGTATATCTCAGTATGAGTGTACTCGTTCCTTGTATTGTCAGCACAATATATTTAAACACAGAAAAGCAGTTTTGAAACTGGGTAACAAAAATCATAAGCTTGAGCCGAAAAAATATACACATACAGTATATGCTCTGCATGTGATGTGAGCAAAGGAAATCTGTGCTCTATGCAAAATTATATTATAATGTGCCTTTGACTTTTATTAGTTTTATTAGCTCCGGCACTCCAATGTGTCACGGCCTGGTTTTATGTGTGCAGGATATTGCAAGGCAGTTTTACTATTGCATCCACTGTATGTATTAGCATTTTGTTCATTTGTGCTTTGAACTTTTTATTTTTACAGCCCAGAAAGGCATAGTGAAATTTTGGGATGAGTTTGGATACCTCTCAGCAAACTGGAATGCTTCGCCTGCTAATGATGTCAGGTTTCGCCGGCGCAGAGCCATGGAGATTCCTGTAACAATACAGTGTGGTGAGAATGTTTTGCTTTCTTGATTTGCCTTATTATTAAACACTGGCATTAAAATCATCTTGAAAAGAGAAGGTTATTGTGACTTTTCAAATTGTTCATTCATTCATTATCTTCTGCTTTATCCTATATTAGGGTCGCGGTGGGGTTCCCCATGCCCATCCAGGGGAGAACGTCTCGGGCGCTGGGCAGATACACATTTACATTTACATTTGGTCATTTATTGGACGCTTTTATCCAAAGCGACTTACAAGGTGAACACAGGGTTATTCACAACATCCCTGAAGCAATGAGGGTTAAGGGCCTTGCTCAAGGACCCACACTTGTAACATCAGTGGACCTAGGATTTGAACCCCCAACCTTCAGATTGATAGCCCAACGCCCTAACCACTAAACTACCGCACCCCCAGAACAGGGCGCCAATCTATCGCTGGGCACACACTCACTCACTCACACAGACACACGTTCATGTTTTTGGACTGTGGGAGGAAACCGGAGAACCGGGAGGAAACCCACGCAGACACGGGGAGAACATGGAAGAGAATCTCAACCCAGATGGAGATTCGAACCGGAAATCCCTAGTGCTGAGAGGAGAACATGCCAACCACTAAGCCACTGTGCCGCCCCTTTTTAAATTCATCAGGATATATAATTCATAATTTTTAGTAACCTCTACATACATTCTTAATCAATTTAAAGCAATTACAGTTTTGTTGACCCATGACATTCAATCCGTCAATTTTGAAAGTCACACTCACCATTCACTTCATCTTTAACTGTACATTTTTTTCTTTTTTAATTTTACACTCACAGCATTTGTAGTGATTATATAAAGTATAAAGCCTTTCATTCAGCATCAATCATATTAGTCATATTAGGACGTTTTTACAGATGCTTTTATACAAGGCAACTTACAAGCATAATAGCTTATTAGTTTGGATCTGACTACAGGGTGAAATATGACATAGCAACCCTAGAGCAATGAGGATTAAGGATCTTGTGATCGTATAAATCTTTTGATTTATTTATCTTTTGCGCAGATAAATGCCTGAAGTGGCGCACACTCCCGTTTCAGATGGACGCTGTGGACAAGCGATACCCTGATAGCTGGGTCTGTCTCATGAACCCCGATGGAACACAGGACAGGTACAGGACATTATAGAATTTATTTTTTTTTTTTTAATTCCTGGTGTATTTAATGAACTTAATTCTCCTGAACAAACCTTTACTGTGTTTCTGTCTCCAAGGTGTGATGCTCCTGAGCAAAAACAAAATTTACCAATTGGTGTTTTAAAGAAGGACGCCAAGTCATCTGAGGAGAAACAAAAAGAGATTTCAGAGAAAATCCGGCAACAGCAAGAGAAATTACAGGCCCTAAAGGTTCTGTGTTTATCCATTTATTTGCTTTATTTTGCGTTATAATGAACACTTGGCTGAATTAGACTGATTTGTTTATTAAAGAAAACCACAACTGTTAAATCATCTGCTGATGTAAAACAGCTCCCCCTGGAGGTCACTGCGAAGGCCTCCGAGGTGCGAACAGCTCAGGTAAGGCATTCCCACTGTGTTTGAATGCATATGAATGAGTGTGTAAAAGCGAGTGTGTGAGTGTCATTGTGCATGAGAATAGTTGTGAAGATTATAATGGCATCCCTAAATCTTATTTTTCATTTCATCAGACCGCCACTAGGTCGTCACAGCGTATGGCAGCTCGGCCTCGTTCACCCCCCCTCCCTGCCGTGGTTAAAAATGCTGTCGGTCAACCTTCTAAAACTCCGCCCTCTAAGCCCACACCCCCATCACGTCCCACTAGAACTCTTGCTGCTTCTTCAACTCCAGCCAAAGCCAAAGCAGCACCTACCCCATCACCTAAATCGGGCAGAGCAGCCAGTAAACCTGCCACGCCCACTAATTCAAAAACATTAACTCGCAGGAGTGCAGCTCAAACACGCAGTTCTACAGTAAGTACATGCAGCTCATTTCACTTTTTTTCTGTTTAAATTGTTTTCATTCATTCATTCATCATCTTCCGCTTTATCCTCTATTAGGGTCGCGAGGGGTTCCCCATGCCCATCCAGGGGAGAACGTTTCGGGCGCTGAGCAGATACACCCAGAACAGGGTGCCAATCCATTGCTGGGCACACACTCACTCACACAGACACGCACACAAACACACTCTACATGGGGCAATTTGGAGAACTTAATTGACTTGATCCATGTTTTTGGACTGTGGGAGGAAACCGGAGAACCCGGAGGAAACCCACGCGGACACAGGGAGAACATGGAAACTCCACTCAGATGGGGATTCGAACCGGGAATCCCTAGTGCTGAGAGGCGAACGTACCAACCACTAAGCCACTGTGCCGCCTAAATAGTTTTCTGTTGTTATTATTATATTAAAGTTTATAAACGCTTCTGTATTCCTAAATATATAATGTGAGGACTTTTTTCCGTCTTTACTTTACAAGCCGTCCTCCACAAAGCCAACTGGCAGACAGACTTCAGCTGTCAAGAAAGGCAGTACCAAGAAGTTTAAAGCTCAAGAGGAAAAGGAAGAGCAGAAAAGTGATGACGCCGAGGAGGAGGAGGAAGAAGAAGAAGAGGAAGAAGAAGATGAGGAGGAGAACGAGAGTGAAGAAGAGGAAGAGCCACAACCCAAGAAGTCTAAGCTGGCAGCATCCGTTCAGACTCGTGGTAAGGGGGCTGCAGACAAAAAGGTTCTTCCGGCGAAACAAGCCAACAGCACAGAGGTACCATTACATTTTTTTTGTTAGCCTCATCCTGATGTGCCTTAATGAATTCTGTAGTAATTGTGCGTTTCTTTTTCAGCAAGTAAGCAACAGCTCAGAGGATGATCCTGTGAAAAATGCGCATAAAGGTATTTACATACCAACAGAACACAACAAAGATCCAAAAAGGCAGACGAGTTAAGCTGCAATAAGCGCCTCTGTGTCCTCATTTCAGATAAAGGCCTACAGGTTGAGGCGAAGGTAAATGGAGAATGGTTTACAGGTCGGGTGACTGCTGTAGAGACTGGAAAAGACACTGTCCGCTGGAAAGTGAAGTTCGATTACGTCCCAATGAACACGCCACGAGATCGCTGGTATAAAATATCACACACTGCACTGATATTGACTAAACCGTAATTATTCTATCCATCCATCATTTTCCGCTTTTTCCTCTATTAGGGTCGCGGGGGGGTTCTCCATGCCCATCCAGGGGAGGAAGTTTCGGGTGCTGGGCAGATACACCCAGGACAGGGTGCCCATCCATCGCTGGGCACACACTCACTCAGACACGCACACAAACACACTCTATATGGGGCAATTTGGAGAACTCAATTGACTTGATCCATGTTTTTGGACTGTGGGAAGAAACCAAAGAACCAGGAGGGAGGAAACCCACGCGGACACGGGGAGAACATGGGAACTCCACCCAGATGGGGATTCGAACCGGGAATCCCTAGTGCTGAGAAGCCACCGTCTCTCTCTCTCTCTCGCTCTCTCTCTCTCTCCCTCTCTCTCTATCTCTCTATCTATATGTATATGTATATACTGTATATATATCCTAAATATTTTTTGAAGCAGCTCCTTACCGCTAAGGCAACAGTGGAAGGACAAACTTCCTAACATTTAGGAAAATATAAATTGTTATATTACACAACCTAACTATATTTAATATTCAGTACAAAAACATTTATACTTAGTAAGATAGCTTACTTGTACAGAACCTCTTTATTCTTATATAAATTTCATAGAACCTACTTCTAATTAATGAACTTATTAATACTATATGTTTGTTTTTACATTGTACAGGGTGTTTAAGGACAGTGAAGATGTTCGTCTCATGCGTCCTGCTTCACCAGAGTCACGAAGTCCAGACACTAATCAGGGCCCAGCACGCTCAGTGACTCCGCCCACTGCAGCAGAACCTGATACAACACAAAGTGGCCCTAGCAGAGAAACAACAGAGGGACTAGTCACGATGATGAGGTGAGCGTGTTACCTTCCTGTTGCTAGGTAAAAACCTAAAACCTGAAAAGATTTCTTATAATAATTAATTACATATTTATATGAATCAACCGTGTGTCTGTAATAAAGACTATAATGTGATCAGGACTGGTGTCTTTATGGTAGGACTTTGCTGCGGTATTTTTTCCCACCTGATTTTCGAATCCCAAAAGACTCCGTCAACACGATGAGCGCTGAGGACCTTGTGGGTTTTCCCATCGTGAGTGTTTTTATTCTTGTATAGTCTCTTGGTTTTTGAAGTGTTCTTATCACAGAGGATTAGAAAAAAAAAATTGTACATCCATGTTTCTGTAAATAACTGACAGTAATTGAGGTTTGCCTGTGTATTGCAGAAGGAATATTTCCAGCAATATGAAGCTGGCCTACAAAAGCTCTGTAACTCGTACCAGAGTCGTGCTGAGTCTCGAGCTCGGGCTGTAGAGGAGAAGAGCAGTGGAGCAGAGACCAAACTGCGCGAGTCTGAAGAGAAACTGCGCAAACTTCGAACAAACATCGTCGCATTACTGCAGAAAGTACAGGAGGTCTGTTCATAAAACCAAAATAAACACATTCACTCTGTATTAGTAACTGACCTTACCCTCATTTCTTTTCTTGAACAAATTATATATATATATATATATAAATTCATTCATTCATTATCTTCCGCTTTATCCTATATTATGGTGGCGGGGTATGGTTCCCCATGCCCATCCAGGGGAGAACGTTTCAGGCGCTGGGCAGATACACCCAGGACAGGGCGCCAATCTATCGCTGGGCACACACTCACTCACACAGACACACTCTATATGGGGAAATTTGGAGAACTCAATTGACCTGATCCATGTTTTTGGACTGTGGGAGGAAACCCATGCGGACACGGGGAGAACATGGAAACCTGGATGGGAATTCGAACCGGGAATCCCTAGTGCTGAGAGGCGAACATGCTAACCACTAAGCCACTGTGCCGCCCCTGTGTGTGTGATCATGTTCAGTTGCACTTTAGTGTTATATAGTTTTTTTATAGTGTAAATGATGTTTTATTTTACTTTAATCTTATTTAATTTTGGTGATATTTCACTAATCCAAATTAATTAATTGGTGGGATTAATAGTTTATCTTATTTCCATTAAAGGCTTTAGTTTGTTCACATATGCAATAGCATTAATTTATATTCAGACCTGTGTGTCACAACTATATATTGTATTGTAACGTTTGTTTTTGTTTTTTGACAGGACATAGAGATCAGTAGTGATGATGAACTGGATGCTTACATAGAGGACCTGGTCACTAAGGGCGAGTGAAACACTCCAGCTGTCTCGCTGTTTCTTCCCTTCGCTTTTACACTCGCTCAGCAATTTTTTTTTATTCCCACTTTTAATTTGTTTGTCTTCTGTTTCCATTTTTATATGTTCCTCTCTCAGCCCAAACAAATCTGAATCGAATCCACAGAAGCAGTATTTTACCAGAGACTGATCCAGTGTGCCGGATCATGTCTCCTCCCTATTCAGATATCATGGAAGTTATGATCATCTGACATTACACAGACACTAGTCGCCCTCTGTTTCCTTGTTAAATATACAACCGTGATTTTATTTGAAAGTTGTATTAATATGAAGCGTCATTCCAGCTCTGAAAGCTCTACATGAGCAATTACAGCATGTTAGAAATTGCAGTTATATATTTAAACAAAAAGCTGTAAATCTGTTTGATTTAAAGACCATTCAAATCCCCACTGCTGCTACGGTTTTCTTTGTCTTTAGGTTTTCTGTTTTCCAAGCATGAATGTGGGACCGAGGGCAGCTGTTCTGCACAAGTCAGATACGATTTCACCCCGCTCGCTCACATGTAATCTTTATACCTAAGTATATTTTTTAAACACTTTTAAAAATGTTCAATAAAGGTTAGGATGTATATAAAACTGTTATGTTGTCAAAGCCACTGATTTATTTTGAAGAAGTATTTATGCTGCCAGGATAAAAATGAATCTCAAACTTTGGACCTTTCAAAGAAAAAAAAACAGACAGATGGTGCTGTTTGCAATATATTAGCCCCACATGTACACAGTATCATTCAAAACAAAAGTTTAGACAACCTGCCTTCATGCTCCATTGTCTCCACTTCCCATACAAATGCACTTTGTAGTTTTACAATTACAGATTGTAGTCCATCTGTTTTCTTTGTTTTGTCATTCCCCTGATGGTTCTCTGTTCTCTATTGGACAGGAGCATCACAGAACAGGTATCATTTGGGTGGTGGAGTGTGTAATGTCAGTTCTGCAGTGACTCTGATGTGGTGAGGGGGTTTCTAGTTCAGTGGTGGTAGCATTGGGGTCCTGACCTGACTTGCATCTATATAATGAATATAGCCAAAGTATTTCAAATTCAGAGCTTTAAATCATTTTGACCTAGAGGTCACCAGCAGGAGGCGCTCGATGCTCACAAACTGCTGGCACGGCGTTACTGCTACAAGTTATATTTCTACACTGCAAAATAATCATACAAAAATAAACACATTTCAAAATCAGTTCTTAAAACAAGTCTTTTTTTAGATTTCTTTCTTTGCAGTGATTGGTGCTTTTTTGTTTTTATGTCGATGAATATGAGATGTTCACGGTACCCTCATCCTCCGGGTCTAGTCCTGTGACATCCAGCCGCTTCCTCCTCCTTTACATTTCTCTGGAGCTACTGGGGATGTTCAACCCTGCGTCCTTCTCAGGCTGCACTCTGGGGGGAAACATCAGGCATTCATAACTTACCTACAGCAAATCTACAACCAGTTCAAACATCCAATTCATACAGTACGGAGTTAACATGCAATAAATGTCTAAAATGTGGAATATTTAAGCAAAATAAATGTTTTTTTCTAAACCTAGACATTTATTCATAGTTGCAAAGATGGTAACAATGCAGTTTGCATTTACATTTAGTAATTTAGCAGATGCTTTTATCCAAAGCGACTTACAGATAAGAGAACAACATGAGCCAGAAGTTAGAGGAACCGGTTACACTGATAATAAAACCTAATCATTATTGTGTTCATGCTTGTGTTGAACCTTAGATCAAACTATAGTCAGAAGTATTGGGGCACACCTTTGTTTATAAAATTAAGCACCATATATGCTAATGCATAATGAGGTGTATTAAATAGTTTGGGGAAGTCCCTATACTGTTTCAACAATAACTTTGTCAACACCTTTGGGATAAACTTGAAGGGAGCCTAAATCTCTCTCTTCCAACATTACAATGGACCGACTTTCCTGAAGTTTGGAAGCTACTATGACTTCATAATCATGTGTAGTCGTCCAAATACTTCATTCCAGGGGCGTCGTTAGACCTGGGTTTTTGGGTCTATAGCTCAGTAAATGAGAGCAGCTTTCTCTGCGGCCTCTCCTCCAGCAGAGGGACCAAGCAAATTCACCGTCAGCTGTTTGTGCTTCTAAGCTTTGTGTGTGTGTGTGTGTTTAAGGGAGACAGATATTTTTCGCCCGTATTGGGAGTAACGTTACCGTAATAACTGTATGTTGGCTGTAAAGAGCAGCTTCTCAGCTTTCAGAAACCGTCTGAATTTTTCTGAAGGCGCAAACCGTCGCAAAGTTACGGTATTTCAAAGCAAAACCTCGTTAAATCTGTCTCATCTGCGACGGACTCGTAAAACAGATTCTTGCTTTTCTGCCGAAGCTCAGGTTCCTTTATTCAAAGATTATTAGCCAAATCCATCATTTATTAAAACTGAATGTGCTCTCCACTAGTGACAGACATATTTCATATGTAATTTAATTTTAGCCAATATAACTAATGAAGGGCGGCACGGTGGCTTACTGGTTAGCACGTTCGCCTCTCAGCGCTAGGGATTCCCGGTTCGAATCCCCATCTGGGTGGAGTTTCCATGTTCTCCCCGTGTCTGCGTGGGTTTCCTCCGGGTTCTCCGGTTTCCTCCCACAGTCCAAAAACATGGATCAAGTTAATTGAATTCTCCAAATTGCCCCATATAGAGTGTGTCTGTGTGAGTGAGTGTGTGCCCAGCGATGGATTGGCGCCCTGTCCTGGGTCTATCTGCC
>JAFMOD010000970.1:359649-401139 GCA_019802435.1 Corydoras maculifer
GGAGAACGTTTCATACACCAAGGACAGAATGCCAAACCATCCATTGGCATACACACCAACAGTCACTCACACACACTATATAGGGGCAATTTAGAGCAACGATTTACCTTGAATCCATGTTTTTGGACAGTTCAAGACCATACAGCTCATCTCATCATCCCCTTAATCGTCCACTAAAGTCCCGATGCCCATCCAGGGTAAACATTTCACACCAAGGACAGAGTGCCAAACCATTCATTGGCATACACACCAACAGTCACTCACACACACTATATAGGGGCAATTTAGAGCAACGATTTACCTTGAATCCATGTTTTTAGACAGTTCAAGACCATACAGCTCATCTCATCATCCCCTTAATCGTCCACTAAAGTCCCGATGCCCATCCAGGGTAAACATTTCACACCAAGGACAGAGTGCCAAACCATTCATTGGCATACACACCAACAGTCACTCACACACACTATATAGGGGCAATTTAGAGCAACGATTTACCTTGAATCCATGTTTTTGGACTGTGGGAGGAACCCGGATAACCCAAATAGGGGGTTGCATTTTTTTGCACTGCATGGATGCTAATGTCATGTTTTCCTTTATGTGAGGCACAGTGGTTCAAATCCCAATCCCAAGAGACAGCGGGATGCTCAGGTTCCACAGCGAGGACATGGTGCACTGACCAGAACCGCAGTCGTCCCACTCTGGCAGGGGGGCTTTTATGTGCTCCACGTACCAGGGGACCACCGAGCAAAGCCCACATAAGAGTAACCAGCACACACCCAGTTCAAGACCATACAGCTCATCCCATCATCCCCTTAATCATGTACATCAATCCCCTTAATCCTCCCCATGCCCATCCAGAAACATTTTGGGCCCTGGGCCGATACACCAAGGACAGAGTGCCAATCCATCCATTGGCATACACACCCACACTCACTCACACACACTATATAGGGGCAATTTAGAGCAACCCATTTTTCTTGAATCCATGTTTTTGGACTATGGGAGGAACCCATATAACCCAAAAACGGGGTTGCATTTTTTTGCACTGCAGGAATGCTAATGTTATATTTTCCTTTATATGAGGCACAGTGGTGTAGTGGTCAGCCTATCTGCCTCTTAGCGCTGGGGATCCAGATTCAAATCCCAATCTGGATGGAGTTTCCATATTTTCCGTGTCTTTGTGGGTTACCTTCTGTTTCTCCGGTTTCCTCCCACAGTCCAAAAACTTGGATTTATGCTCTAAATTGCCCCTATATAGTCTCTTTGTGTTTGTATGACTGAATGTGTGCTTAGTGATTGGCACCCTGTCCTGGGTGTATCTGCCCAGCACCCAAAACTTTCTCCTCTGAATGGACATGGGAAATATGCCCCCCCCCCATGCTAATATTGAATTAAGAGGAAGATGGATGGGGCGGCACGGTGGCTTAGTGGTTAGCATGTTCTCCTCTCAGCACTAGGGATTTCCGGTTCGAATTCCCATTTGGGTCGAATTTCCATGTTCTCCCCGTGTCCGCGTGGGTTTTCTCCGGGTTCTCCGATTTCCCCCCACAGTCCAAAAACATGGGTCAAGTCAATTGAGTTCTCCAAATTGCCCCATGAAGAGTGTGTTTGTGTGCGTGTCTGTGTGAGTGAGTGTTTGCCCAGTGATAGATTGGCGCCCTGTCCTGGGTGTATCTGCCCAGCGCCCGAAACGTTCTCCCCTGGATGGGCATGGGGAACCCCCCCCCCTGCGAACCTAATAGAGGATAAAGCAGAAGATAATGAATGAATGAATGAATAATGGATGGATGTTTTTTTTTCAAATCATGTGCATTGATAATGGCATTAGGATGCACTATGAAATGATAGCAAGGCAGTGTGATGCTGAGGGCAAGAGAACATGTTTTGCTGGAAAAGCCTTTTGTTTGTGGAAGGAGGGGGTATCATTATTAGATAAATGGTCTGTGTATAGGGATAAAGAAAAACACAGGAAAAATATTTTCCAACTCAACATTATGACTTTAATGATCTCTGGGGATTGTGCTTTGTGTGTCTGGACATCCTTTGGGTTGCTTGTTTTGTACAGCATGAAGTTAATGTTTATAGACTTGTGGGATGTTTAAGGTCCCGTGTTTACAGGATGAATTCCTGCCGGGTTTGGGCTGTGGTGACAGCTTTGCAGGACTGGATTTAAAGGCGATGCTCGCTGTAGAGGCCGCGCCGCATCCCTTAGTGTGTGGGAGGCTTTGATGGCGTCCTTGACGCATGGCCACACTGAATAGCACCAACGCTGCGGTTTGGGACAGCGCCTTTGGCCTGGTCCTGAGACCCGTCTTGCCCCTTGACAGCTTGTGGAACGTGCTGCTGTTCGTCTTTAACGTGCTCCTGGCCACGAGCATCGTGATCTTGAACGTGTCGGTGTTTGTGTCCATCCTGCTGAACAGGTCGCTGCGGGGCGAGAACCGCTTCATGTACATGCTCAGCACCTGCTTCAGCGACGTCTGCACAGGCGTCTCCTATTATTACTCTGGCGTCTTGGACGTGCGGGATTTCTTAGACTCCCCCACACGCACTTATTACATCGTGCCCACGTTCCTGGGTCTCTCTTACATGGCGATTCTGGCTGCGCAGGCGGATCGCTACCATGCGGTTTCCGCGCCGTTCAAATATTCCCAACGCATGACGCGCGGCCGCACGCTGGCTGTGATCGCGGCCTACTGGCTTTACGCGTTCCTCATCGTGGCCATCAACAACCTCGTAACCGTGGGCATAGCCACACAGGTCACGAGCTTTGGCGCGTTCGTGGCCAACTTCTTCACCATCATCATTATGATCGGGCTGAATGTGCGCCTCTATCTAATCGCCAGGTATCAGCTGGACCGCGAGCCCCCAAGCACTGACCGTGACAACAAGCGCGCCTCGGTGTATCTGATAGTCCTGGTGGCGGTGTGTTTTCTGGTCTCATGGCTGCCCCTATTCCTGCATGTCATCGTGTGCAATTTCTCTGGCAAACAGTGTTAC
Source organism: Corydoras maculifer (assembly GCA_019802435.1). Classification (NCBI taxonomy): domain Eukaryota; kingdom Metazoa; phylum Chordata; class Actinopteri; order Siluriformes; family Callichthyidae; genus Corydoras; species Corydoras maculifer. Next base: position 362,650 of record JAFMOD010000970.1, read on the forward strand.
TCTGCACGCAACGAAGGCTCGGACCCTGTGCGCATTCTGCCGCGCATCAACGCCGCACTCACGCCTGTGCTGTACATCCGCGGCTGTGCGGCGCTCCGGGTCACCCTGCTCACCCAAGTGTGGCGAGGGTGCTGCAGATCCAGAGGGTAAAACATGTCAACAAGCTGGTTCTTTTTTTTTTTTTTTATTGCTGACTGTTAGTTAATTCCAGGGGCGTTTTTAGGGTTTAGAAACATCATTATTCCCCCTGTGTCCTAAAAATTAAAAATTGCCCTTTCATGAGTGTATTCATTTTTCAAACTGTTGTTACATTCATTTTGTTTCATCATTCATTAGTTATATTGGCTTAAATTAAATTACATATGAAATATGTCTGTCAGCAGTGGAGAGCACATTCAGTTTTAATAAATGATGGATTTGGCTAATAATCTTTGAATAAAGGAACCTGAGCTTCGGCAGAAAAGCATGAATCTGTTTTACGAGTCCGTCGCAGATGAGACAGATTTAATGAAGTTTTGCTTTGAAATACCGTAACTTGCGACGTTTTGCGCCTTCAGAAAAATTCAGACGGTTTTTGAAAGCTGAAAAGCTGCTCTTTACAGCCAACATACAGTTATTACGGTAACGTTACTCCCAATACGGGCGAAAAATATCTGTCTCCCTCAAACACACACACACACACACACACACACACACACAGCTTAGAAGCACAAACAGCGGACGGTGACTCCATCCGGTCCCTCTGCTGGAGGAGAGGCTGCAGAGAAACCGCTCTCATCTGCTCTCATTAGCTGCTCTCTGCGGCTACTGGTTAATGCTATTAAGAACCATGAGCAGAAATTTGTGTAGGTTAATAGCAGAACGATGCATTCAAGTGTTTTTTTTTTATTTTTTAAAGGAGAAACATATGAGGAACATGAGGGATTTATAATAGGAGCCACCATGTACATTTTAAGTCGAAATAAAAAAGATGTAAATGATGTAAATGTTTTATTCCTGAAGCCCTAACGGTATGCTTTTTATGTAGAATCCAAGACATGATTTGAAAGTTATTAAATGAAATGTTGCAAATGTTTATGATATTCTCATAAATTGGGAAACGCACATAGCAAATTCTTCCCAGATAGAACATTGGATAGTAGAAAGATGAAAAATTAAAGTCAAGAAATAAAGATTTGACAATGGGCGGAACACTGGTGTAGTGTTTAACAAGTTGGGGATCCAGGTTCACTGGGGATCCAGGTTCGAATCCTGATCAGGGTTCATGATGCTCTAAATTGATCTAAATCCCCTACATACAGTATATATATATATATATATATATATATATATATATATATATATATATATATATATATATATATATATATATATATATATATATATATATATATAGTGTGTGTGTGTCCGTCCAGCGATAGATTGCCAAGCTGTCCTGCATGTATCTGCCCAGCAGGGCATGTGAAACCCTCCCTGCAACCCTAGTAGTGGATTAAGCTAACATTAAGATAATGAGATAAGATTTGGTAATTTGTAATTCTAAAAAATTACTATTTACTGATTATGTCCTGTTGTTTTTCTCTCTGTATAGTATTAACCCTGCATCTGCAGAAGGACAACACCCAAGTGGTATACACGTCCTGAAGCCACACATCTAAATTTATATATGATATGATATTTAAATATAGTACTGTGCAAAAAGTAATCTGCAAGGTGTTTAAAATGCCATTTATTTCAGCCGTAAGCATTAATTTGTTGTATAACACTATTAGAATAAATACAAGCAGATTTTATGATTATACATTTATATATGATTCTTTAATCAATACCTAATGTTAAGTCAAATGAGATGTTTAATAGAGTTCAGGAGACACTTTAATTAATTAAATTTAAGGTTTCATACTTTACTTAAAATGAAATTATTCATTTATTTTCTAAAAATCTTATTTAGGTGCTGAAAATTTAAATCTGTAAGTTTAAATGTATCTTACTTAAACCCACAATAAAAATATAAAGATCGGATTCATTTCTTGAGAATGTAATATTTTGTTTCTGTAAACAATTATTCATTTATTCATTATCTTCCGCTTTATCTTATATTAGGATTGTGGGTGGGGTTCCCCATGCCCATCCAGGGGACAATGTTTCGGCAAACATTCACATACATAGACACGCACACAAACACACTCTGCATGGGGCAATTTGGAGAACTCAATTGACTTGATCCATGTTTTTGGACTGTGGGAGGAAACCGGAGAACCCGGAGGAAACCCACGCGGACACGGGGAGAATATGGAAACTCCACCCAGATGGGGATTCGAACCGGGAATCCCTAGTGCTGAGAGGAGAACATGCTAACCACTAAGCCACCGTGCCGCCCGTAAACAATTATATGTAAACTTATTTTCTCCAAATTATAATTTTATTTTTATAATTCTACAGAATTTTAAAAAGAAAATGTAATAATGGATGTTACTTTGTGTTGTCATGTCATATAAATTTGCCAACAAATGCCAACCAATGTTTTATTACTTCAAAATAAATTAGTTTTTTAGTATGTATTTGTTTTTGTTTTTTTTTCTCTCGAAAGACCTGTCATTGCATAGCAGAATTTGAAGTGGTGCTCATGCACTTTGTTGTTGCATGACATTCATGGACCTGACTACATCCCTGTACATCCCCCACAAAGTGAATTTAATAAAGTTACATATAGAAAAGGGCAGCACAGTGGCATGGTTAGCATGTTCTCCTCTCAGCGCAAGGGATTCCCGGTTCGAATCCCCATCTGGGTGGAGTTTCCATGTTCTCCCCGTGTCCGCGTGGGTTTCCTCCGGGTTCTCCGGTTTCCTCCCACAGTCCAAAAACATGGATCAAATCAATTGAGTTCTCAAATTGCCCCATATAGAATGTGTCTGTGTGAGTGAGTGTGTGCCCAGTGATAGATTGGCGCCCTGTCCTGGGTGTATCTGCTCAGCACCTGAAAACGTTCTCCCCTGGATGGGCATGAGGAACCCCACTGTGACCCTAATATAGGATAAAGCGGAAGATAATGAATGAATGAATGACATATAAAAAAAGAAGCAAAAATCTTACATTAACCCTACCAAGCACACTTGTGGTAGACTAAGTTGCTGATAGCACTTCTGCATTAACACCTGACCTTACAGCCTGAATATCAATACCTCATTGTTATACGGAGATGCAAGAATATTAAAAGAATGCAGGACTATCTTTTACAAATGGGACATAAAGTGGTCACATAATTATGTCTTCCACATTTAACGTGCAGTGAAACACACACATATAAGATAAGATAAACCTTGATTTGTCCCACAATGGGAAAATTCACAATATATACACACACTGAGTGAGGTGAGCACACATGTCCGTACATGGCACCCAGGAGCAATTTGGGTTAGGTGCCTTGTTCAAGGGCACTTCAGCCATAGTACTTGGTGGGACCGGGAAATGAACCGGGGACCTTTAGGTTGCAAGGCTGGTTTTAAGCCCACGACTGCTTTGTGTTGTTCTGCTACTTTTTGTCTCCTGTGTCTCTCACTTGTGTCTTCCACAATGAATTTAAAGTCTAAGGATACAATGATGTACACAAATATTTTTGTTCTGATTTGAGGATGAGAGGATAAACACCTCATTATCACATTACAAAATAAAAAAACAAGTCAGTCAAGACTGTGCTTCAGAGCATTAATGATCCCTGGATGCATTACAGGACATGACATGACGTCTTCATTTTACCCCAAATGAATGTTTGCCGAATACTTATGATTGTTCTTGACGTCCTGTTTACTCTGAGTGTCAAGGACCGGGTTCGTGGTGGATAGTCGGCCCACCAAGGGGCTATTAATTCAAGCTCAGGGATTAATTAAAACAGGATCAGCAACATGCAGGTTATACATGGTGTGTGTATATGTCACATCAGATAAACCCAATTCAAACGATGAGACCCAGGAGAATTTAGATTTAACAGACATAACAAATAGCAGCCTTGTTATGCTTTAGGATTGGTCACCTGGAATAATTGAGTTAATTAGTAGACTGTATGTGTAAATGTTTATGTGAATGTTTATGCTCATGTGGGATTTGTTTTTAAGATTACATTATTTTCTCTCATGTCATAATCCAATTACTTTAGGAAAAATAAACTCCCTCCCATGTTGGGTTTGCATGTTTGTCCTCTCACAATCCACCTCTGTAGTGATCTGAAGACCTATTCCGGGTGTTTCCCCTGCTTTCACCTGCTGAGTGCTGTAATAGACTTAATCAGCAAGATCCCTAATGAAGATAAACTGATTAAGAAATGAAGAATCTTTATTTAGCTAAACACTTTAAGTTTTTTCTAAATAGGATCAAGCACACAGCGTGCATTGTGAGCAATATTGTTAGAAGAGTTTGGGGAAGGCCCAAATTAATATATAGAAGAACAATTGGGTGAGTTTGGTGTGAACTCAGACCTGCACTGAGCCCTGACTGCATGGGGCAAATACATTTTAAATTAGATTTTCATTCATTTATTTATTATCTTCCGCTTTATCCTCTATTAGGGTCGCGGTGGGGTTTCCCATGACCATCCAGGGGAGAACGTTTCAGACGCTGGGCAGATACACCCAGGACAGGGTGCCAATCTATCACTGGGCACACTCACTCACACATACACACACACTCTATATGGGGCAATTTGGAGAACTCAATTGACTTGATCCATGTTTTTGGACTGTGGGAGGAAACCGGAGAACCCGAAGGAAACCCACACGGACACGGGGAGAACATGGAAACTCCACCCAGATGGGGATTCGAACCGGGAATCCCTAGTGCTGAGAGGAGAACATGCTAACCACTAAGCCACGGTGCCACCTATTTTAAATTAGATTTATTATTTTTATTTGAAATAATCATTGGGTTATTCACCATAACTACAACTTGTTGGGTCGTATAAAGTTTAAAACAGCAATAAAAAATCCTGCATTGTTTTTAGTCAACAAAGGAATCAACCTATTGGCTCTCAGACAATGAACTGCTGGTACACGATCGAAATATGTTCCATTGTGGAACAATACCATATCATAACAAATTGTTTATGATGTGGAGCAGCTGCTGAACAGAAGGGCAGATGACTGTAATCTGCAGGACAAACAATCCACACTGAGGATTAAATAAACACAACCCAAAAACATCTTGTTCATCAGTCAAAAAGTTTAATTTCAAACTAAGCAAAAACAAAGTGATGTTGACAATCACACAGAATAAAATGAACTATATGAGCACACAGCAGGATGTCAGTTTATGGGTACAAGGAAGTCTTAATTCATCTGCAGAAATGTCCTTGGCCTTCAGGCAGATCAAACCCATGAGCAGAATGTGAGTGTGATGCACTTGTATAGATCATGTAGTACCTCATTGACATATCAGTAAGTGCAAAGTAAGAAAAAGTGTCGAATAAGAACAACCGCACGTGTTTCGAACAGAAAAGATAACAACGTACTGCCTGAGAACCCATTTTTGCACACAGCCGAATCAAGGAGTCGAACCAAAAACACAAGTAGTGAAAATAATTATAAGAAAACCAAAATGGGCGGCATGGTGGCTTAGTGGTTAGCACGTTCTCATCTCAGCACTAGGGATTCCCGGTTCGAATCCCCATCTGGGTGGAGTTTCCATGTTTTCCCCGAGTCCGTGTGGGTTTCCTCCGGGTTCTCCGGTTTCCTCCCACAGTCCAAAAACATGGATCAAGTCAATTGAATTCTCAAAATTGCCCCATATAGAATGTGTATGTGTGTGTGAGTGTGTGCCCAGAAATAGATTGGTGCACTGTCCTGGGTTTATCTGCCCAGCGCCTGAAACCTTCTCCCCTGGATGGGCATGGGGAACCCCACCGCGACCCTAATAGAGGATAAAGCGGGATATAATGAATGAATGAATGAATGAATGAAAACCAAAATTTGAAAAAACAATTCTAAAATCAGCACTGACGGAATACATTCACATGAACTTGCACTTTCCTTACAGTTCTATAATCTTAAATGTACAGCAGCGTTATATTTGAAATATGCAGTAGATAATATTTAGTTATATAGAGAGTGGAGGCACAGCTAAGAGGTACTGGGTTTGATTCCCAGTGGGGCAAATAAAGGTCCATCCTGTGCCTGAGTGGGTTTTCTCCAGGGACTTCCTCTTACATTCCAAAAAACATGCTGATGTATAAATTGCATCTCTGACTGGATTGAGGAAAGACCAGGTGACCTACTCAACTTTACATCTTGGTATCAGTGTAACTGGCCTATAGATCAGCGATTATCAACTGGTGGGGCACGATTCTGGACACGTTCTGCATAGGTCATGAACAACTTGTAAATAAATAATTTTGTAAAAATTATGCTCATCTGAACTTAAAAAAGCGTCATATATGCGCAGGATTCTCGTTGCCATAGTAACCACTATTCATTTGCCGGTTTCCCTTCTCTTTAAATTTGTGATTAGGTTTCAGAGGCAAGATGGCCAAACGCAAACATGACCTGAAGTATTTGAAATGTAGATTTTGGTTTCTCAGTTTTTCTTTAATTTATAAAAATGCTCCTAAATTCAAGATATAAAAAAAAACGCATGTTCACATTCATTCATTCATTCATTCATTCATTATTTCCCGCTTTATCCTATATTAGGGCCGCGCGGGGGGGGGGGGGGGTTCCCCATGCCCATTCAGGGGAGAACGTTTCGGGCGCTGGGCAGATACACCCAGGACAGGACACCAACCTATCGCTGGGCACACACTTACTCACACAGACACACTCTATATGGGGCAATTTGGAGAACTCAATTGACTTGATCCATGTTTTTGGACTGTGGGAGGAAACCGGAGAACCCGGAGGAAACCCACGGGGACATGGGGAGAACATGGAAACTCCACCCAGATGGGGATTCGAACCGGGAATCCCTAGCGCTGAGAGGAGAACATGCTAACCACTAAGCCACCGTGCCGCTGCATGTTTACATGTGTTTTTAAAAGCTATTTTCCAAAAATAAATTTGTTTGGGTTAAAAGTGGGTCATGACGTCATGACTATAAGGAAATGTGAGTCCGTGGCTAAGACCAGTTGAGAACCGCTGCTCTACAGTATTCAAGTGTCTGATACGACTGTAATAAATAATGCATCTATCGTCATATAAACCTATTCCAAACACGAATTAAATTTAATGAAACAGGAATATAATTCTAATTCCCATTAACTTCCAACAGTTTGAAACAAATGCTGAGAGCTGAATGGAGGTGAGGGAGAGCCGAAGTGAGAGAAGGAGACGTCTTTCACGTCTACAAAATTGTATCTGATTCCATTATGTCGATTATAGTATTCATTATATTATACAAATCACTTACGCCTTAAAGACAAATGCCCACTAAATACAAGTGCTCTACATGTATTACAAAAAACAAACACAGACAATACAGTGCATTACAGGTTCTACACTCATCGGCCACTTTATTAGATACACCGCCTCGTTTTCACACTCATTGTTTATCATTCATTCATTCATTATCTTTCGCTTTATCCTCTATTAGGGTCGCGGTGGGGTTCACCATGGCCATCCAGGGGAGAACGTCTTGAGCGCTGGGCAGATACACCCAGGACAGGGTGCCAATCTATTGCTGGGCACACACTCACTCACTCACACTCTATATGGGGCAATTTGGAGAACTCAATTGACTTGATCCATGTTTTTGGACTGTGGGAGGAAACCGGAGAACCCGGAGGAAACCCACGCGGACACGGGGAGAACATGGAAACTCCACCCAGATGGGGATTCGAACCGGGAATCCCTAGTGCTGAGAGAACATGCTAACCACTGCGCCACCGTGCCGCCCATTGTTTATCAGTTCTCTTAATTAGACAGATGCATTTAGTAATTGTACAATTACAGACTGTAGTCCTTCTGAGTCTGTGAGAGCTTTTTTAGTCTTCTTTATTCTGTTTTTTTTATAGTCAGATGCAGATGTGGATGATAAACTCCCCTGTGTAAGCACAGAGGAGACATAGTAAAAAAAAAAAATAGACAATGAGTAGAAAAAAGGTGGCGTACCCAATAAAGTGGTCTGTAAAGTGGTCTATATCATACCCTGAAATCTAAATAAATAAATAATTTATGCATGACAAATAAAATTCTTTGCTTTTTAGTTTATATGCTAATTGAATATTAAAAGAGTAGAACATTCTAAAAGTATAAATTTGTAAAGTTGATGTAAAATGCCATGTACATTCGGAATTTATTTGAAACTGTGTTTTTTAGTTTGACATGCAGTCTCAGGCAGTGAGAAACATTTAAACAGTTTAACAGTCACTTACAGACATCGTTCTGTCCTAATTGTAATAAATAAATTGGAAGTACTAAAAGTACAACCTGTGGTTTGGGTAATCCCATTGAAGTGACAATTTACTGCAGCGTCATGTCACTTCATCTTTGCAGATTGCATGTTGCTTATATATCTTGCAAGAATGTAAGTATAAGAATGATGTGGAGCTTAGATTCAAATCAGAGAGGCGATAAACAGAGACACAGCGCTGCTCAGTGCCAGTCTCAGGGCCTGGTGAAGAAGCCCGAACTGCTGTCCTTCCCCTCGGTTTGATTGAGGTGGGTCTTGGACCTGCTTTTGAGCGTGATGCTCTGCGTACACCATGTAAAGTTCAACACAACGCCGTGCTTTCAGCTGCTCGATCAGTGCGGGATAGCCAATCTCCATTATGCTCACGGTGTCGTCGTCCTCCTCATCGTCCTTCGGTTTCTCCTCTCGTGGTTGTCCTGGTGACTCAGTAGCACTTGTGAGCTTCTCAGCGAGGGGAAGAGGGCTACCAGTAGTGTTGCCAGATTTGATTATTTCCTCATTTTCCACACGTCCTGTTACACGTTCTTGATATAGTCCACCATTATTAGGGGCATCTTCAGCTGCTCGCTTACGCTTTTCACTTTTGCGCTCTTGCAACAAATCTGTCCTCTTCATACAATTGTTCATGTAGTGATCATATGACTGTGGGGGAGGATTTTGAAAGATATTATAAGGATTACCAGTTTCCGAACTGGTGGAACCCAACCCAGGTTCATTTCCTTGGGAACTTGGGTTTCTGTTGCTGTCACCAGGTCGGGTGCCGTAGCGTCTGTACATGTAGTGGTTATAATAGTATTCTTCTTGTGGGCTGTGAAACCCAAAATGTGGGCGAGGGAAACTGCCCAGGCCATACCCTACTGCCATGCCTGCCATAGCACCAACTCCGGCAGCCAGTACGGCCTGCTTTCCAAAACCCCTCGATTGATAGGAGGGGCCGATGCCCATATTTTTCACCGACTGGGCAAAGGGAGAACCTCCCGCCCCGTATGAACCATAACCACCATATCCACCATATCCATAATTTCCACTATAGCGAGGGCTAATAATTTTATTGTTGGGGTTCCAGTATGGGTATTGTGCTCCTCCTGCTCCACCAAACAAGCCAGGATTGGAGCCTGGATTTGATGCGCCTCTGACAGGGTAACCAGGGTAAGAGCCTCCCTGAGGATATGGGTTTCCATAACCACGTCCTGGGTAATTGTTGGGATAGGAACCACCACCTGGATAAGATCCGCCACCCGGATATGAGCCAGCACCTGGGCGAGAGCCAGCCCCTGGATAACCACCCTGATTAGGATAGCCGCCCTGATTAGGATAGCCGCCCTGATTAGGATAGCCGCCCTGATTGGGATATCCTCTTTGATTGGGATAGCCTCCCTGATTGGGATAGCCTCCCTGATTGGGATAGCCTCCAACGCCTCCTCTTCCGGGGTTCGAGCCTGGGTACCCTACACCAGTGCCGGGATACGGTGGGGGATTTTGATTAGGTACTTGAGGCTGTCGAGGATAATTGGCTGGTTGGGAGTGCGTTCCTCCTGAGGAAGACCCCTTGCTAGTGCTGCCCCCTCGGCTTCCAGTACTGGTTCCTTTACTGCCTGTGCTGCTGCCTTTACCCCAGCCGAACCCCCCTTTAAAGCCTCCTCCACCTCCTCGTCTGGCTTCAGTAAACACCAGCAAAGCCAGACAGAGACAAAGCACTACAGCCAGCTTCATCTGTAAAAAGATTTAGAAAGAAATGTCATTAAAAAAATAGTCTAAAATATATTCATTCATTCATTCATTATCTTCTGCTTTATCCTATATTAGGGTCGTGGGGGTGTTTCCCATGCCCATCCAGGGGAGAACGTTTCGGGCGCTGGGCAGATGGGGATTCGAACCAGGAATCCCTAGAGCTGAGAGGCGAACGTGCTAACCACTAAGCCACCGTGCCGCCGTCTAAAATATAATTACACAAAATTACTAAAAGGAACAGGGGCAGCTGAAAACTTATAGCCAAAAATCTGAACACATGGATAACCGTTTGGGACCATATAACCATTTGGGAGCAGTAGCTCAGTGGTGAGGGCATCCCAGGTCCAGTTGCAGTTACCAGTGTGGGTCCTTGAGCAAGACACTTAACCCTCATTGCTCCAGGGATGTAGTGATTAACCCTGTGTTCACCTTGTAAGTCGCTTTGGATAAAAGCGTCGGATAAATGACCAAATGTAATGTAATGTAATGTAACCACAATACATGATATGAATACAAACTTTTTATCTTAGTGGCAGAAATTGGCTGTCATACATAATAATGTTTACATCAACTGATCAATATGAACCAGTCAGCTCATCAGAATGGCACAATAATTAATTCGCCATATTTTAAAAAAGAGATATAGAAGAATAGACTTGTAGCTCCCTCCGATTTAAAGTCGACAGCACAAATATTCTTGCCAATACTGATTAGGTTTATTCTTGAGTTTGTACCTTAACCTTGTACATAACCTTACACCCAACCGTAAGAACTGTAACATAAATCACACAAACATACATACAATGAGCAATTTCAACATTGTAAACTCTTAATCTTAAGAATGACCCTCTGCTGGTTTAACCACACGAATTTACATCTTGATTTAGAACCGTATTACATATCAATTCTTAATATTAGAAAAGGTAATAAACTTTACGTAAACATAATTGGTATACCAACAGAACCCAAACCTCATTGGCTGCATAAGTATCGAAGAGAGCTATAGTTTCACGTTGTGACTTTGTGCTCTTCAGCTTCTGAATAAACTCTTAATGCTAACTTTGAAGGGGAAGCGCGGTGGCTTAGTGGTTGGCAAGTTCGACTCTCAGCACTAGGGATTCCTGGTTCGAATCCCCATCTGGGTGGAGTTTCCATGTTCTCCCCATGTCTGCGTGGCTTTCCTCCGGGTTCTTCGTTTTCCTCGCAGTCCAAAAACATGGATCAAGTCAACTGAGTTCTCCAAATTGCCCCATAAAGAGTGTGTATGCGTGCATGTCTGTGTGAGTGAGTGTTTACCCAGCGATAGATTGGCGCCCTGTCCTGGGTCTATCTGCCCAGCGCCTGAAACGTTCTCCCCTGGATGGGCATGGTGAACCCCATCGCGACCCTAATATAGGATAAAGCGGAATATAATGAATGAATGAATGAATGCTAATTTTGGAACCTTTGGAACGTGGTAACCGTGGTAATTAGCAGTGTAACGTTGTCAATGTTCTTAAAAGAACAGAAGATTCTGATTTATACAATTTTACACAATTAAAAAAATTATTATATAAACTGCTCATATAGGCAGTTACAGGCTGTCATACATAATAATGTTTACATCAACTGATCAATATGAACCAGTCAGCTCATCAGAATGGCACAATAATTAATTCGCCATGTTTTAAAAAAAAAGAGATATAGAAGGGGCGGCATGATGGCTTAGTGGTTAGCATGTTCTCCTCTCAGCTCTAGGGATTCCCGGTTCGAATCCCCATCTGGGTGGAGTTTCCATGTTCTCCCCGTGTCCGCGTGGGTTTCCTCCGGGTTCTCCGGTTTCCTCCCACAGTCCAAAAACATGGATCAAGTCAATTGAATTCTCCAAATTGCCCCATATAGAGTGTGTTTGTGTGAGTGAGTGTGTGCCCAGCGATAGATTGACGCCCTGTCCTGGGTCTATCTGCCCAGCGCCAGAAACGTTCTCCCCTGGATGGGCATGGGGAACCCCCCCGACCCTAATAGAGTATAAAGTGGGAGATAATGAATCAAGTCAATTGAATTCTCCAAATTGCCCCATATATAGTGTGTATGTGTGAGTGAGTGTGTGCACATTAATGAATAAATGAATGAGATATAGAAGAATAGACTTATTAAAGACATAAACACTGGGGAGGCGCTAACTGCGTACTGCGCCTTCAGCCAGCGCCTATTTCCAGCCAAATAACGGAAACGAAGCGATCGCTTTCAAATCCGACAATTACGACGAGTTTAGTCAAACTTGAACCTAAAATGAATCATAAAAATGTAGAATGATGTTTTAAACTCGGATATAATTTATATTATCTATAAACAGAAGCATCAGGTCAGCCGTGCGGCTAAAGCTTACCGCTGTGTAAACCCCGGAGCTTCTGATTCCCCTTCAGGGCAGAACCCGGAACGAGCAGTTTAAAGCGCTCCGCTGCTCTGCGACCGAGATAATTACCCCAGCGATGAATCGAAAACAACAATCAATTTTTAAAAACAGATTAATCCCCGTGACCCCTGCTGGTGACCGTGTGAAACCCAGCACACTGTTCCAGAAAGCCGATCCCAGACCACGTGACCCCTCAACTGCATTGTGGGAACGAGAGTTTTTTTTGTTGCTTCGTCTAACACCACAGGGCAGCACGGTGGCTTAGTGGTTAGCATGTTCTCCTCTCAGCATTAGGGATTCCCGGTTCGAATCCCAATCTGGGTGTAGTTTCCATGTTCTCCCCATGTCCGCGTGGGTTTCCTCCGGGTTCTCCGGTTTCCTCCCACAGTCCAAAAACATGGATCAAGTCAATTGAGTTCTCCAAATTGCCCCATATAGAGTGTGTCTGTGCCCAGCGATAGATTGGCGCCCTGTCCTGGGTGTATCTGCCCAGTGCCCAAAACGTTCTCCCCTGGATGGGCATGGGAAACCCCACTGTGACCCTAATATAGGATAAAGCGGAAGATAATGAATGGATGAATAATACCACATAGCTTTTATATCCTCTAGTCGCTTCGTGGGGGTGGGGGGGTGGTGGTTCTACATGGCCATCCAGGGGAGAACGTTTCGGGCGCTGGGCAGATAAACCCAGGACAGGGTACCAATCTATCGCTGGGCACACACTCACACAGACACACACTATATGGGGCAATTTGGAGAATTCAATTGACTTGATTCATGTTTTTGGACTGTGGGAGGAAACCCACATGGACACTCGGAGAACATGGAAATGTCACCCAGATTGGGATTCGAACCAGGAATCGTTGGCACTAAGAGGAGAACATGCTAACCACTAAACCACCTGCCTCTCACTTGATATTTATATCATGTAAAAAAAATAAATAAATAAAAACACCCCATGTCCACCTCACAGTATATATCTTTTACAGTGTAATGTTAAAGTCACATCTCATAGTGGACATGTCATTTTAGCCCTAAAGTCACTTAATGTACCTCAAGAATATTGCACTGCAGCTGGTTCCTCCTTAACCTACTGATATGTGGTGTTCTCTCATTTGCAGGTTGCATTGGATATAAGCACCCGATTAAGTGTAAATGTAAAGTTACATTTAGACATTTTCCTTTTTTAAATTCAAACAGGACATGGGTTGATTTTAAAGACCTTTATTGAATCACAATACTTATTTTCAATAGTAAAAAAAAAAACAGAACAGCAGTGTTTTTTATGCAGATATACAAAGAACTGGTGAGCTGCAAGTTTGTGGAGTTTAACTCCAGACAAGAAAACAGAACTTAACAGGAGTAAAAACTATCAAGGACAGACACGAAAGAATCAGAAGAGACGGCTCATTTCCCAGTTATTTAAAAGCATCCATGCGTGGAGGAGAATTCCAGACAGCAGAGCTTGTGCGTTTGAAGAAACGTGGTTTGCTCGTCTGAAAGATCTCTTCTAGTTTGGGCTCCTCAATTTCACCAAAGTATGCATAGAGATCTGGGGGGTTGTAATATTGTGTCTTTATGGCCTGATGAAGCTGCATACCTGTGGAGGAATTAAAAAATTTTAAAAATAAAAATAAAAAACACGGTTTAAATATGCTGCGATAATGAATCTCAAACTATCATAGAAATCTCTCCATTCTTACCTTCAGCCCAAGATGGGATGGGTTTCCTGGGGTCAGACTCATCATCTGTCGAGTCATCACTGTTCTGGTCCATCCCATAGTCTTCAGGATTAGCCAAAACCTCAACCTTCTTGCCTTTAGGGGTGATCTCGTAGGACTGAGGAGACTGCTGCATGTACGAACAGCAGAAGCTGAATTAGTTTGTATTTAAGTCATCTCAAAGTTTAGCAAGCAGCATTTTTTTAAATAAAATCTTTAATTATTATTTATATCTTAGATTTTATTTACTGAGCTGCGGCTCGGACATGGATTTGGCGAAGCGTGCCCGTTTGACCGGCCCTGGTGTAAAGAGATGGGTCGTATCCAGACAGCAGCTTCACAGTTACTGTAGCACACACTGTCCCGCTTTTAAAGCTACTGAAAAGCTAGAAAGGCTCTGCTGGTGTGCATTAATGTTTTTTTGTCAAGACATTCACTAACAAGTCTGGCGCAGGTGACAAACAACATTCTATATTTGGAACAGACATCACGAAAAATAAAAAGTAAGCATTAAAATGTCGACCACAATTTTATCACCAGTTTGCAAAGGCCGCTTTCAAAATCCAGGACCTTCTTTAAACCCATAAAGCCTCTTTATGGATCACATTGAAAACACAGATGCAAAACCACCAGGAGCATGTAAATTACCTCTAAATCTGTGGTAACATTTAGTCCTGCTCCATCAACAGTCTGATTGTGAGCAGCACCTTTACTCACAGGAGTCTTCATGACTGAGGGCTGCAGACGAAACAATTAATATTGCATTGCTGACAATATATTCTGAATATATTAGCTATAATTAGGCTAAATGCATTACCTCTATATCTACAGTGGCATTAACTTTAGGGCTGTATGTGAAAGTGTCATTAAGAGTTTTGATGCCAGGAATGTGTGCGACAGAACTCTGTGAAAACAAAGGATCAAAGATTTAAAACACAGTAACAACTAAAAGGGCAGCACGGTGGCTTAGTGGTCAGCACGTTCGCCTCTCAGCACTAGAGATTCCCGGTTCGAATTCCCATCTGGGTGGAGTTTCCATGTTCTCCCCACGTTCAACTTGGGTTTCCTCCGGGTTTTCCGAAATCCTCCCACAGTCTAAAAACATGGATCAAGTCAATTGAGTTCTCCAAATTGCCCTATATAGAGTGTGAGTGTGCCCAGCGATAGATTGGCACCCTGTCCTGGGTGTATCTGCCCAGAGCCCGAAATGTTCTCCCCTGGATAAGCATGGGGAACCCCCCCGCGGCCCTAATGTAGGATAAAGCGGAAGATAATGAATGAATGAGTAACAACTAAAAAATTAATTTATGTAAACAATTGTTCACATACTGCAGAAGCGGCAGCAGCGGCAGCAGCAGCAGCATGTTCCTGTTGAGCTGCTTGCTCCTCCTCCCTCCGCCGTTTCTCTTCCTAAAAGATAAATAAATTTAATTAGTTCAAACATTGAATAAGGCAGTGTAGCTCATTAGACCAACTCCCATGAGCCAGGGCATGACTTTTGAACTTCACATCTTGAAATATAGGATTTAATTCAGGGTGGCACAGTAGTTAGGGTATCCAGGTTCGAATCCCAATCTGGGGAAGTTTTCAAGTTCACCCTGGGTCTACTTGGGTTTCCCCTCAGTCCAAAAACATGGATTTAAGGTGTGATTTAGCTGTTCTGAATTGTCCCATATGGTGCATCTGTGTGCCCACTGATGGATTGGTGCCCCACATCCCATAGGAAGTAATTCAGTATTTTTAAATAAACGATTAGCATTTTTTTTTAATATGGGAGGAAATTGGAGCCCCCATGCACCCCAGTACTGGGCGGACATGCAAACTCCACACATAAGTGACCTTTACCCAAACTGGGAATTTGGGACTCTTGCTGTAAGACAGAGGTGCCAACCACAGCACCACCCTCAGTGTTCACATACTGCAGCTACACTCACCATCCTGCGTTTCTCCTCCAGCGCTCTTCTTTCTTTCTCCTTAGCAGCCCTTTCCAGTTCCCTTTGGAGAGCCAAGGCCTTCTCCTTCTCCACCATTTCACGCTCCAGTCGTTCCTTCTCCTGTCTTTCTCGTTCTAGCTTCTCCTGTCTCTCCCTGTCAGACACAGATCCAGTATTCATCAGGTATTTAATTTTTATTAAATAGATAATTTCAGCAATTAGGGGGGGGGGGGGGGGGGGGGGGGGGGGGGGGGGGGGGGGGGGGGGGGGGGGGGGGGGGGGGGGGGGGGGGGGGGGGGGGGGGGGGGGGGGGGGGGGGGGGGGGGGGGGGGGGGGGCAGACTATAGGTTTCCAGGTCAGGGGTCCAAAACACTGACCACTGACCTGGGTTTGAAAAATAAATATCCTTCTCCATCGGAGGTGAGCACTGCATATGGTCAAGTAGTTTTAGCACTGTGTGCATGTGACACTTCACTTACAGCTTGCTGAAGTTTCTTCTTTCGAGCCGCTTCCTCCTGTTTTCGACGGAGTTCCAATTCCTCCTGGCGTTTACTGGCTACCATTTTCTTGACATGATCAACTGCCAGCTTCTCCTCACGCATCTGATCGGAGAACCATAACTGAGAACATTAAAACCTGCCTCTCATGGGGTCTGTGCGAATTAACAAGATGCAAGAGCTTTAGGTTTTTGCTGGTGCTGAGGGCAGTGCATACACTTAGAATTTACTCTTTTTAAAGGGTCAGGACCCCAATAGAACCACCACAGAGCAGGTATTATGTGGTGGGTGCATTATTCCTATCCCAGCAGTGTCACTGAGGTGTTTAAATGAAACTCCAGCAGCACTGCTGCACTAAAACCCCCTCACTACATCAATGTCACTGCAGAACTGACAACAAACAATCCACCACCCAAATGATACCCGTTCAGTGATGCTCCTGACCAACAGAGAACAGAGAACCAACAGGGGACTAACAACAAACACAGATGGACTACAGTCTGTAATCTTAAAACCAGTCTATCTATAAAGAAAGTGGAAAAAATAAACAATGTAACAAGAAGGGGGTGTGTCTAAACTGACTGGTACTGTAGTGTTAATGTCCAATGCCATGTTTTGAACTGAAACCCATTTCTCCTGTACTTATTTGTAACATGATGGCTATAAATAGAACTGATATGGGTAGTAGATGGCACCCTATGGGCAAGACTTGGTGCCATCTAGTGATAAAGTTGCAAATTGCAACTAAACACTTTTCCTAATCACCTGGCCGTTTTGGCCCTTTTGTATAGATATAAAGACCTATTTTAAGCAAACCTAAAATTGGTGTAAACTAAAATATTTAATATATTATAATATAATATATAAAAAAAGGTTAAACCTACCTAAAATTGGTGTAAACTAAAATATTTAATATATTATAATATAATATATAAAAAAAAAGGTTAAACCTACCATATCATTTTTTCTTTCCAGCTGGGCAAATTTCTCCTCAATTTTCTTTTTTTTCTCCTGCTCCTTTTCCTTCTCTCCTTTTACTCGGGCCTCCACCACCCGCTTCAAACGCTCATCACGTTTCCTAAAAGCATAGTGATTTCCAGTATTTTATGAATACTCTTTAGGTACTCATGCATACTGTGTAATATGATCATTTAATAAGCCTTGCAGATGAAAATGACGATCACCTCTTCATTTCCTCCAGTTTTCTTCTTTTCTCCTCCTCCACTTTTTTTTTCCTCTCATTTTCTTGCTCGATCTTCTTGTTAAGAGCATCCCACTTTTGGCGCTCACGCTCCTGATAACAGAGATCATCTCAGTGAAAATGACAAGCTGTGATTTACAGAGTGACTAAGCCAGCACACCAACTTGGGTCATAAACACCATGGGTTATTTTTCACCAACATATAAACAGAAAAGTGGCTTCAATGTCACTGTGGGTTTCAGGAACCACTTTAACCAAATTTCCTTAATTGCACCCATAGAAAAGTGTCATTTTAATGGTTAGAACACCTGATGTATGTGAGGCGAATTAGTCAAAAACTAAGAGAAGTGGGTGTGCACACATACTGCCTCTGCATGGTGTGAGAAGTGCTGCAGTCACAGCGTTTACATGGCATCCAACATCCCGTCTTAACATCAACAGAGTAGGGCAGGAATAAGATTAACAGTAGATTAGGTGCAATCTTGGAACTTATTACATAAGCAATGTTTAGAATATCATACTGACCAAATGGGTATTGTAATCACTGCCAAGATTAAGAATTTACTCTTTAAATAAAGTTTCCTTCTAAACAAAAGACCTCATGACACCCTTCAGAGGCAATGTGAGTACTTCATGCCTAAAAAAAAATTTCAAAAGGCGCAGTCAATGTGTGAGCAGAAGTAAAGAACCTTTCTTTAAGTGCAGCAACACCCCACAGGTTAGCCAAACAAGGGAAAGTGCCATGTTACATGAACACATCATACATGAGTGAGAAGGTCATGATTGACTACAGACAGATCAGTAGCTACACTTACCACCGAGCCAATGTTCAGCTGAGGAGACACAGAAGTGCAAAATGTATATACACCTCAGCTTTTATTTACTCTGCATTATTAACTTGCAGACCATTACAAAACATGCATCCATCTCAAACAGCTTTCATGGCAAATCTTAAACCTAATATCGGCTTAAACGGTAACTGAAGCGGCCAGAACGAGACCCAAACTCACCTTGACGTCAACCTTTCCACTTTGCTTTATAAAAGATTTCAAAACCGAGGAACGGCCGAGTGAGCTCGGGGTCATCATCAGAAGCTGGTTCTTCTGCACAGTGTGTTGGAAGGAGCGCAAGGCAGGAGCGATAGCCTAAAGTAACCAAAAAACATTTATAAGACAAGCAGTGACATACACACTGACCTTAAGAATGTTTACAAATGACAAAGACTCTCACAATCAACTCATTTGCCAATTCCTAGAACTCTTACACTCTGGTATTTGCTCTGTCGTGTAATGTTAGCTTAGTTTAAACCACATGTGGCTCAGCAGTCAGTTGGGCCAGCAGTCTGGAAGTTCAGGGTTTAAGCCCCAAGTCTTCCAAAGTTGCCATTATGGGCCCTTGAGCCACCATCAAGTTGTTACACTTGTATCACACACATTTGATAAAAGGGTCCTCAAAATGTAATATAACAATGTAAAGTTAATACCCACAGTCATGCACTTTTTAGGAGGTGTGCGCTTTTTCTTTGGCGTACTGAGAAATTCAAGGTCTGCGCCACGTTTTGATCCAGAGCAAGAAGCACTGAAATACAAAACCCATCGTTCACCATGCAGTCCAAATAACCGATGATACAACTCTAGGAGCCAAACTCACCCATCATTATCCTGAGGCTTTTCCACACTGGCATCTACAGACAGAAAACAGTAGTGCTGAATGATGTACGGAATCTGCATTATTCTGATGACTTAAATTTACACCAGCACTCAAATGTCTATTAGATTGAACCCACAGCATAGAAGCAAACAGGTACCAACACAGGGCAGGTACCAACACAGCTCCATGCTCTGTACTCAAGCGTGTTTAATAAAAGAGCAATTTGTGAAAATGGCAACCCAAATCCAAGACTTGTGCTGATTTTATAATACTAACATTTGTAAAAGGGTTAACATTAGAGCTTTTATTTTAAAAATAATAATAATAAAAAAATAATAATAATAAAAAAAAGATGAATTCTGGTAGATCACAATGACCTGACCACTGCAAAAAAGAAGCTCTCGGGTCAGAAAAGTGTGGGAACACCTGTTTTAGAATGCATCTAAGGATTACCTGATCCAGGTACTCGAACCATCGATCTTGTGACGCGGCAGTTCTCTTCAACACTAGGAGATTCATTCTTTGATTGCAGCTCCTGAGACACATTTATACAAAGTACGAG
This sequence comes from Corydoras maculifer, assembly GCA_019802435.1. NCBI lineage: Eukaryota > Metazoa > Chordata > Actinopteri > Siluriformes > Callichthyidae > Corydoras > Corydoras maculifer. The sequence goes on from JAFMOD010000970.1 coordinate 382,732, forward strand.
TTAAATTTCTAATTCCAAACCTTTCCCTAATTTAATAAAACGCCATTACAGAGCAACTCACTGTATAAAAGACAGACTCTTTGCTGTGAAGTGGGAGTGTCATTACATTGTCATTTAAAGCAAACGTTTTAATTCAAAAGAAGTCAGTAGTTAAGGGGGAACCAGTTACACTGTAGAATTAACAAACCTGATCCTTATACAATCTGGCTTTCAAATTTAGAACAACCTTATCGCCTTTATTACCATCATCAAATGCTCAAGTGCTTCTGGAAGCGATGCGTTTTGAGTTCATTCATTCATTTTCTTCCGCTTTATCCTCTATTAGGGTCACGGTGGGGTTCCCCTTGCCCATCCAGGGGAGAACGTCTTGGGGGCTGGGTAGATACACCCAGGACAGGACACCAACCTATCGCTGGGCACACACTCACTTAGACACACTCTACATGGGGCAATTTGGAGAACTCAATTGACTTGATACATGTTTTTGGACTGTGGGAGGAAACCGGAGAACCCGGAGGAAACCCACGCAGACACGGGGAGAACATGAAAACTCCACCCAGATGGGGATTTGAACCGGGAATCCCTAGTGCTGAGAGGAGAACATGCTAACCACTAAGCCACCGTGCCGCCCTGCGTTTTGAGTTGATCCTTGAAAATGCTGAAGGTTTTATCATGGACAGAATTGGGAAGATCGTTTCATCATTTAGCGGTGGTGAACGATATGGAGTGAGAATTAGCATCACGGTGAGGTTAAATCACCAGGTGACCATCATTAAAGCAGAGTAAACGACTCAGGGTATACTTTTAAAAACTTCAGTTAAGTAAGAATGGAGCATCTCCAGAGATTGTCCTGTAGACCAGAACAAAGTACCAACTGCACAGAGTATCCAAAAAAAACAACCAAAAAAAAAAAAAAAGCTACAGAAGATCAGGATTTAAACCCTCTGAACAACTTTAGAAGTTGTTTAGAGAGGATCTTTGGTGTGGCTGTACCTTAGGTAGAGAGGATGGTGCGGGTGCTTCAGTGGCTTTAGCTGTAGGTTCAGCTGGACGTTCCACAGCTTCAAAGCTATAACAGACCTGATGGTTAACTTCTGAAAAATCAGGTTGTTTATATAGATGTACAAGAACAAACACTTACTGCTCTATTGGGTTCTCAATCATATCTCCAGGTTCCTCAAGCTCCATGTCTACAGACACATCACCTACAACAACATTAAAGAGCTTAGAGGCAGAAAAGAACTTAATAGCAAGTTAAAAGTACCTGACAGCACATTAATTATTACAACTGGGCTTTACTGCACAGAACCAGCTCACACGGACCACTACAAAGGACAAGTGGACTGAATTGAAACACTGGAAATTGCATTGCCTCGGTATGATGAACTATTTATGATCACAACGTAGAAGTTTGAAGCAAAAGAGGTGTTATAAACAAAATGGGCTGGATAATTATGCTTTTCCACAAATAAGGATGGTGAGGATTGATGGTCATAGGAGTTATTAATATATCTGATTTACTCATCAGCATATCTTTGATCTGTCCTGTAAACAAAGTGTCTGTCCTGTCACCAATTTGTCGTTAACAATAAAATACCATTGTTTGCCAAAAATACTTGAAGCGCTGTGAAAAAACTAACATCTAGACTCCAGAATAGTTGTTGAGTCCATGCATGAAACAAGACTATGAGAATGAAGCAAAGCAGCAAGTGACAAGAGGCCAAGTCCATTCAGGGGAGAACCTCTCGGGCACTGGGCAGATACACCCAGGACAGGGCGCCAATCTATCGCTGGGCACACACACACACTCTATATGGGGCAATTTGGAGAACTCAATTGACTTGATCCATGTTTTTGGACTGTGGGAGGACACGGGGAGAACATGGAAACTCCACGCAGATTGGGATTCGAACCGGGAATCCCTAGTGCTGAGAGGTGAACGTGCTGACCACTAAGCCACCGTGCCGCCATAAGAGGCCAAGTGTCATTCCTTAAAGGGTTATGGAGCTAAAATTCAGCTTATTAAAATCTTTATACTGGTGTTTTAAACTTGTGTCCTCACCACTGACTGTGCTGCTGCAGGTCGAGTTCCCCATTCTTGCCTTCTTCTTCAGAAATGAGCGTCGAGAAGCCCGCCGCACCGCTTCCTGGGTCATGCTTTTTCTGATTTCCGCAAGAGAGCGGCGCACCACCATAGAACGTCGGCCCGAGGTTCGCGCCACCGCATGGGAGCTGGCAGCTGCGATGGGAATCTTCTGCACAGAGCGGCTGGGAGAAGCATCAGTTTGAAGTAACTTCTCAGCAGAAAGCCGTTCGGCTGAAGGGATTTTCACCACCACCTCAGATACCAGTACAGGGGACGAGCTATTGGACTCCTCCACCTGCCGAGCATCTTCCTCCTTCTCTTCTGGAACGCAGACATTTAGTTGGGCATCGGTCACTGCCACCTCTTGCTCTTCTGCCTTGGATGCCCCTTTATTCCGAGTGCTGCGTTTGACGGGTTCACCGTCAGCCACCACAACACCTTTATTACGGCGTGTGCGGCGCACAGGCTCCTCGCTTACAGGTTCAGGGACATCAGTGGGATTGTTCGTCACCTCAGAGATTGGTCGCAGGTTACTGCGTTTACCCTTTGAGAACCTGGGGGGGGGGGGGAGAAGAGAAAAAAAATAGATATATTTTTATTATTTAAAATCTACACAACACTGCCTGTAGAAACCGATACAACATCAAGTTAGAAAGAAAGCAGCTCACCGTCTTTTGCTGTGAGCTTCACCAGGCTCTGTGTACATCAGCTTTCTGCGGTTTGTCTTTTTCTGTGATGGGGTCTTTGGCATGAGCTCCGGCTCTGTGTTAAAGTCACTTTAACAAATAGAACACAAGCAATGGAATTAGATGATAGTTGGGGTTTATTGTCAGCACAGTTATGGCTATGTATGAGGCAGGTCACATGTAATGTGTGTTAGGTAATTATACATTTTCCTTGTCCAAAAAAAAAAAAAAAAAAAAAAGAATAAATAAAAAGTCTGTGTTGTCATTTTTGTGGCTGCAGGGCCAGGCCAATTTTAACAGCTGGGGGTTCTTCCCTAGTAAGAAAGTGTTTGTATGTCAGTTGGGAGTGTCCTCTGTGCAACCTCGTGTGGGTAACTTGATGGCACCAGTTCTTGGTCTTATAATCCATCAGGTTTATTTTTGGTTTGATTTCTTGGAGTTTGTTGTCGATTTGGATGTTCCATTTTTCTTGCCATTTAGTGTTCATCAGGGTTTTTATTTTTGGAAAGGTGTCTGTGATATCCTGATCTCTGGCTGATCTGGCGATTCACTCTTTTTTTTCCCTGTATTCCAGATTGTCCTAGTATCCAGCAATACATCCACCTAAGATTCAACATGCCTTCTTAATTACAGATTGAGAAGGTGGGATTACAGTGTGTTGTGTACAGCAAGTAGACACTTTGAAAGTTATGTATCAAGCCCAAGCATAAACCAATGGAGTTATTAATAGAAAGAAATCGAGTGCAACTGCACTTGGGTCAATACTATTGTTTTTTGTGGGTCAAAAACAAACCTGGAGAACATTCGTTGAGCCTCCTGCTGAATCTCCTGCAGCCACACCATGTGCACATTGTCGATCTCATTAGTGAAATCCTGCAGCTTCTTATTAAACACCTGCGCGAGGGATCGCGTGGCCTCTGGGAGGGAACTCATGGTTGCGTCCCTGAGTCAAAATAAGAAGGTTAGAGGGTAAAAAAGGGTATGAGAGGAAGTCAATAACAAACAGTGTGATGCAGCACCAGTGAATCCTGCCATTTTGCCCCATGAACCTCAACCACATCACAAACAAATGATGAATTTAATACAAAACATGGAGATTCTTGTTTTTCTGACCAAACAAATAAAACTAAGATTTTGCTTAAACATTGACACTTTCACTGGCTTCAACGCACCAAACAAAAAAGATTAATGCTGTAAGTATTCTGTGAATCAGAATACAATTTAGAATTTTACTGACATTAAAGGTTAAAAAAAAAAAGAATTATCCAGTGTGACCGACTGCAGATGAAAAAAATACATTGTATAACATTAGTGATGGATCACCACTTTTTACTTAATTGTCAAAAAAAAAGAGAGAATTTTTACTAAAATGCTGCCACTGGTGGTCTTTATAAAGCAAAGCTGGATGCCACTGCCAAATTTGTCTTCAGACAGCAATGCATCAGTACAGTAACGTTACTGCGATAAATATAACCATGTAGGCTAGACAGGCTTCTGCCATCACCTTCACTACCAGATAACTGCTCTCGCTATCAACAATGATAAGTTTAAACATCCTAACTACTGAATTTAAATGTTTTAGTCCAATAGTCAATAAGTGTATAAAATAAACAACCTGATCAAGCATTTTGGACGATCAAAAGCTTCCAAATTTTTGGGCAGAGTCTGGTAAAGGCTTGTATCCTTTCCAGCATGCAGAAAACAAAATCCATAAGGGCGTAGTGAGTTAGGTGGTTGAGTTTGGCAGGGAGGCTCTGCCAAATTTTCCACATTTTAATTATGGCACGTCATACTTGCCGCTACACATGGTGCCAAGTTTCATAACACCCTCATTACAAATAAGTCTGCTGTAAAAAAAAATAAATAAATAAAAAATAAATAAATAAAAAAAAAAAAAAAACAACTAATCACAGTGATACAATTGCACAGGTATTATAAATACACCCCATCCCAAAGGTAATGTAGATTTCCAGAAAATAAATAAAATGAGCTCATGTTTACAAAACACTAATACAAAACACTTATTTATATATATATATATATATATATATATATATATATATATATATATATATATATATATAAATATATATATAAACAAACATAATAAAATATGGCAGCACACTGGCTTAGTGGTTAGCACGTTCTTCTCTCAGCACTAGGGATTCCCGGTTCAAATCCCCATCTGGGTGGAGTTTCCATGTTCTCCCTGTGTCTGCGTGGGTTTCCTCCGGGTTCTCCGGTTTCCTCCCACAGTCCAAAAACATGGATCAAGTCAACTGAGTTTTCCAAAATGCCCCATATAGACAGTGTTTGTGTGAGTGAGTGTGTGCCCAGCAAAGGATTGGCACCCTGTCCTGGGTGTATCTGCCCAGCGCCCGAGACGTTCTCCCCTGGATGGGCATGGGGAACCCCACCACGACCCTAATAGAGGATAAAGCGGGAGAAAATAAATAGCTAAATATTATTGCCTTTAATATTATTCGATTTAGGGTATAATATGGAATTAAACGTTATACGAGCGATGGTTAAAGCATTCGGCAGTTCATTGGTCAGTCGTGAGGTTAATAAATGGGATTTAATATTTAATGACAAGTGACGCAATAACAATGCAACTCAACTCTTGTCGTTTCAGAGGATCAGGCCTGATGTGAGCCGAACTACAGCCGATCGAAATAAATAGAAAACCTAGATTTACGTAAACCAGCTCGGAATCGACTGAACCTCGAGGGAACACGATTATATCGTGCATCACTTAAAAAGAATCAGGATCACAATCTTTTGATCTGCCGCTTTATGATCAACAATCCTCACAGAACCTCCTAAAACGCGCTTGGTGCTTCTTTAAAACAGTTCTCAGATCTGCTCGACGTTTTGAAAACGTATTCAGAGGCGATCGGTAAAGATTCAGCAATTTAAAACCGAAGCCGACGCCTTTCACACAGAAGGCTTAAGCGTGTCAATCTGTTAGCTTAACCAACAAACTCATATTACAATAAAACCACTGCAATCACAACACACCAACCTTAATATGTACCTTAATTAGCTGCACTCACCAGTCCGATCGACGTTCCGATGCAGGTTCTCAAATGGTTCTGTCGAATCTCCACCGGTCTGCAGGCACCCGCTCAAAAACCGTTTAAACAGTTTTAAAATCTCTAGCAGGCCAATCGCTTTCCCTGAGGCAAGCCATTGGTGGGGATTTGCGTCTGTCACGCACGCAAGCCAATAGAAAGCCGCGTTTGGGGCAGCTCGGTTCGGAATGGACGACACAAACGTCACTCACTGATTCAAACAGCCCAGTAAAAGAGCTCAATACGCTCTACCGCCCATTTGGCGTGACGTCAGGACAAGACAGACGGCAGTGTAAGATTTTTATAGAATATAATAAACTATTAAAATAAGGCTTTGCACATGGTTAATATAAAAATAGTCCATATATTAAAAACACGCGTATATTATATACGAATATCAATAATAGAGTTGCATTTGGATATTTTTTTTTTACATACGGGGTTGTTTAGGTTGTAGTTAGTAAAACGTTCAGTGTTTAATAAACGAGTATGTTTCTTTAAACCTGTCTGTTTAGTTTCCTGGCGGCACGGTGGCTTAGTGGTTAGCATGTTCTCCTCTCAGCACTAGGGATTCCCGGTTCGAATCCCCATCTGGGTGGAGTTTCCATGTTCTCCCCATGTCCGTGTGGGTTTCCTCCGGGTTCTCCGGTTTCCTCCCACAGTCCAAAAACATGAATCAAGTCAATAGAGTTCTCCAAATTGCCCCATATAGAGTGTGTCTGTGTGAGTGAGTGTGTGCCCAGTGATAGATTGGCACCCTGTCCTGGGTGTATCTGCCCTGCGCCCGAAACGTTCTCCCCTGGATGGGCATGGGGGACCACCCCCTCCCCCTGCGATCCTAATATAGGATAAAGCTGAAGATAAGGAATGAATGTTTAGTTTCCAGGCGGCACGGTGGCTTAGTGGTTAGCATGTTCTTCTCTCAGCACTAGGGATTCCCGGTTTGAATCCCCATCTGGGTGGAGTTTCCATGTTCTCCCCATGTCCGTGTGGGTTTCCTCCGGGTTCTCCGGTTTCCTCCCACAGTCCAAAAACATGGATCAAGTCAATTGAGTTCTCCAAATTGCCCCACATAGAGTGTGTCTGTTTGAGTGAGTGTGTGCCCAGTGATGGATTAGCGCCCTGTCCTGGGTGTATCTGCCATGCGCCCGAAACGTTCTCCCCTGGATGGGCATGGGCATGGGCATGGGGAACCCACCCGCCCCCCCCCGCGACCCTAATAGAGGATGAAGCTGAAGAATAGGAATGAATGTTTAGTTTCCTGTTGTGTGCGGTGCCACTTTGTCCACTAAGAGGCGATAATAAGACCAACGCCAACTAACCGCGGGCGCTACAGCAGCAGAAGAAGAGGAGGAAGCAGCAGCAGTTGTCTTGGTAACGACATCTTAGCATTGACTTCACGGCATAATTGCTAAACCTAAGCATTTTAAACTTCTGATCTGATTAATCTGCAGTAACAACATCTGTGTGTTTAGCGTTAACATAGTCAGTGTATTTAGAGACGGGTCGTCAGTCTCCGCAGTGTTGAGGTCAGTTAACAGTCCGATTACGAGACTCGTAGCTAACGGTGTTAGCTTGGTTCTATTACTTGCTTGTTAAACTTTAATTGTCATTCAGACTAATATATAAGTGATTTAATGAACAGTTCAGACAGTTGCTGTTTTTTTTTTAGTTCATCAGTGAAATGAGGAATAAATAGCAGACTGGTGTCTTATTATCCAACCATTCATTATCTATGCTTAATCCAATAGGGTCGTGTGTGTGTGAGAGTGTGTGTAAGTGTGTGTGTGTGTGTGTGTGTGTGTGTGTGTGTGTGTGTGTGTGTGTATGTATGTCTGTGTCTGTGTGTGTGGGGGGGTGGTGGTGGGGTGGATGCCCATCCCCATCCAGGCGAGAATGTTTCAGGTGCTGGGCAGATACACCCAGGACAGTGCACACACTCACGCACACAGACACACCATGTAGAGGCAATTTAGACCACCAATTCACCTTAAATGTTTTTGAACTGCGAGAGGACACCAGAGAACCCAAAGAAAACCCACTGGAAGAACATAGAAACACCCAAATCAGTATACAAACCTGGAGTCCCAGCAGTGAGAGGCAGACATGCTGAACACTACGCCACCTTATTGCATGGCATACTGTTAATCCATCCATCCATTATCTTCCGCTTTATCCTCTATTAGGGTCGTGGTGGGGTTCCCCATGCCCATCCAGGGGAGAACGTTTCGGGCGCTGGGCAGATACACCCAGGACAGGGCGCCAATCTATCACTGGGCACACACACAGATACACTCTATATAAGGCAATTTGGAGAACTCGATTGACTTGATCCATGTTTATTGGATTGTGGGAGGAAACCAGAGAACCCGGAGGAAACCCACACGGACACGGGGAGAACATGGAAACTCCACCCAGATTGGTATTCGAACCCTTGCACTGAGAGGAGAACATGCTAACTACTAAGCCACCGTGCCGCCCTTCATACTGTTAATACATCCTGTAATATTACTGTGATTTTTAAGTATATTTAATTACAAACAAAAATAACGAGTTATGTTTACAAATTCTTATTGTTTTTTTCGTCCTTTTATTACCTGAGAGTTTTACTCGTTATAAGAACACAGTGTTTACAGTTATAATGGTAATACTAATGTCTGGATTGCCACTGTAATTCTATATTGTGGTTTTCATCAGCATTACATGCAGAACAGTGTCGTGATGTCAGCCATGTTCTGTCTGAATGCCATTAAACCATTTAAGCTGCTTTGCTCGCTGTTATTTATAGCTTGATGATGAAGACGTGCTGATCCTCGGCCTCCTCACAGGAACCTTATGCAGAAACACACCTGTTCTGCACCATGAAGAAAATCTTCCACTTCACCAAACAAAAGCGAGGTTCTCCCAGCGCATCGGAAAATGCCAGTGTTCTGTCTGCAGGCTACACCCTAAAGGAAAAAGACTTAAGCAAGGTGCACAAAGCCGCATTCACGGGTGATCTGTTGAAACTTAAGCAGCTCGCCAAGAAGAATGATTTGAATCAGCTAGATAAGGAAAACCGGTAAGTTTGAATAAAATGTGACGGGTTAGTTTAAAACACAATTGGATCTGTAGGGAGCATCTACCCACTTGACCTGTATTATTTAATGAGGTGCATGTGTAAAGTGTTATACAGGTCTTTAGTTACTCTTGTTCTTGCTCTCTTTTTGCAGCACTGCACTACATATAGCCAGTGTTTATGGACATGCAGAGGTGATTCATTTTTTGGTGGAAAGTAGAGTTAAACTCAACCTATGTGACAATCAGAACCGGTCTGCTTTAATGAAGGTATGAATTCATCACTGTATAAATGACAGGGTGCCAATCCATCGCTGGGCACACACTCACTCACACAGACACACTCTATATGGGGCAATTTAGAGAACTGAATTGACTTGATCCATGTTTTTGGACTGTGAGAGGAAACTGGAGAACCTGGAGGAAACCCACGCGGACACAGGGAGAACATGGAAACTCCACCCAGATGGGGATTCGAACGTTTCGGGCGCTGGGCAGATACACCCAGGACAGGGCGCCAGTCCATAGCTGGGCACACACTGACTCACACAGACACACGCTATATGGGGCAATTTGGAGAACTCAATTGACTTGATCCATGTTTTTGGACTGTGGGAGGAAACTGGAGAACCCAGAGGAAACCCACGCGGACACGGGGAGAACATGGAAACTCCACCCAGATGGGGATTCGAACCGGGAATCCCTAGTGCTGAGAGGCGAACGTGCTAACCACTAAGCTACCGTGCCGCCTGTATAAATTATTAAACACGAAAATGATCATTTTAACACCCACTGTCTTTATTTTCTCCTTATTTTATCGGAGATGCAGACACTTTTTTATATCATTGTGACCAGTTGCTGTAGATATTGATCATTTGTTTGGTCTTAACCCAAATAACAAGGCTCAAGTGAAATACATCAAGGTTTTGCTTTAACAAATTGATTCAATTTAATATTAACTCCTTGAAAAGTTGATCATCAGTGAATTTTTAATGATATTTCATGGTGAGTTTGTGGCCAGCTGTTGTTACTATGCATCTGAAGCATAAGCGTGTTCTGTGGGTGTGGACAGGCGGTGCAGTGCCAGCAGGATCGCTGCGTGTCCGTCCTTTTGGAGCATGATGCCGATCCAAACTTGGTAGACATCAAGGGGAACACGGCGCTGCACTTGGCTGCCCGTATTCCCTCTCTGCCTGTGGCGCTGCAGCTTCTGGAACATGAGGCCAATATAAATGCTCAGAACAAGGTGAGGTCACAGCAGAGGGGGTTTCAGAACAGCGGTGTGAAATCTGTTTAAATACCAAAGCTGTTTCATACACCAATGACAGGGCACGAATCCATCGGTGGGCACACACTCACTTACACAGACACACACATACTATATAGGGGCAATTGAGAGCAGCCAGTTAACCATAAATCAATGTTTTTTGTTTGTTGGGGAAACCGGATAAGTTGGAGGAAATCCACACAAACACGGGGGATTTACATGGAAACTCCACCCAGATCAGGATTCAAACCTGGACGTCCACCAATGAAAAACTGAGAGTGCTAATCAATATGCCACTGAGCTGTCCTTTGTGTAAAGCTGTATTAATTCACATGTAACGTTCAACAAGCTTATATACAGTATATAATATACACGGCTGTATTTTATAAGAAGGGAAGTTGAGAGTAAACACGACATGTTTCATGTTTTCACAGGAAGGTAACACGGCTCTGATTCTGTCAGTGGAGGAAAATCATACAGAGATGGCTGAGTTTCTACTTAAAGAGGGAGCAGATGTGAACATCGTCAACCAGGAACATCGGTAAGCCCCATACTCACTCACACAGACACACTCTCTATGGGGCAATTTGGAGAACTCAATTGACCTTGATCCATGTTTTTGGACTGTGGGAGGAAACCGGAGAACCCGGAGGAAACATGGAAACTCCACCCAGGTTAGTATTAAAATCGGGAATCCCCAGTGCTGAGAGGAGAACATGCTAACCACCAAGCCACCATGCCGGCGCTATATAAATATATATATATATATATATATATATATATATTCATTCATTCATTATCTTCCGCTTATCCTCTATTAGGGTCGCGGTGGGGTTCCCCATGCCCATCCAGGGGAGAACGTCTCGGGCGCTGGGCAGATAGACCCAGGACAGGGCGCCAATCCATCGCTGGGCACACACTCACTCACACAGACACACTCTAAACGGGGCAATTTGGAGAATTCAATTAACTTGATCTATGTTTTTGGACTGTGGGAGGAAACCGGAGAACCCGGAGGAAACCCACGCAGACACGGGGAGAACATGGAAACTCCACCCAGATGGGGATTCGAACCGGGAATCCCTAGCGCTGAGAGGCGAACGTGCTAACCACTAAGCCACCGTGCCGCTCTATATATATATATATATATATATATATATATATATATATATATATATATATATATATATATATATATATATATATATATATATATATACACAGAATTAATTATTACACTGTGACTAGAGGGTGTTAAATTATGGCAGTGTATGTGTATCACGCTCTGCGTGATTATGAGGATCAGATGCATCTGAAGTCAGTTATTGTTGCCAATGCATCCATGTTTCTGTGTCCTGCGCTGTGCCTCCAGCAGACATACAGTACAGTACAGTTCCTCTGTGTAAGCTCTGCTGGCAAGGTGTATCATTTTACTTTACTTTACTTGACTTTTATTACAATAAACTTTTCAAGCTGTAATTTCTCTGCTGAGTTTTCTGTCTGTTACGGTTGGGTCTGAAATGCTCACATTAGCATTTTTCCACTCAGGTGTTTTTTTGTGTGTTTTTGACCTGCTTTACTATTGAAGGTCCTCTTTGATGATCGCTGCTTGTAATGGCCAGATCAATATGGTGCGACTGCTCCTGCAGTATGATGCTGACATCAGTCTGAAGGACAAAAAAGGCTGGTCCTCTGATGACTACGCTGTTATGAATGGACACCATGCGTAAGTGCTCTGTCTGAATTTAAAGAAGTTTGTGTCTGTTAACATCCCTGAGGACATTTAAGTTCAAGTAGTTTATTTATATAGTGCTTTGTATAACAGTACATCGTCACAAAGCAGCTTTACAGAATGAAAAGCCTTTAAACCCCCAAAGAGCAAGCCGAAGCGACAGTGGCAAGAAAAAACTCCCTGTTATGTTGTTATTTTAAGGAAGAAACCTTGGGAGGACCAAGACTCAGTGGGGGACTCATCCTCCTCGAGCAGTCGGGCAGCATCAACAGTGTAACTGAGAACTCTGTCTTTTAGTTCTACTGTAGCAACATTAGGGCTGTTAATTAAACCATCATAAGAGTAAGTCCTTTTATACTGTATGTCAGCATGGCATTAAATAAACTTTTAATATCAGTGACCGTTTATTATCTATTACTAGCACCTTCTCTGTCCAGGCTTGTGACGTTTCCTGCAAAGGTGTAAAGATAATTTTAAATGTAATTGATTGCTTGAACTTAAAGCTTCAGCTTAATCTGATTCTGTTTTTAGCTCTGAATTTGAAGTTGAGTGCTGCATATTTAGTTATAGCTCCTTGTGCTTTTAAACTATATTAACACTCATGGAAATCTTCTTATCCAATCAAATAACTTGATCGGAACTCAATTAAGAACACTTTGATTATTAATTATTAGCAGACACCTTAATGAAAGACATATAACAGATGTTGGAATTTACAATGTTGATTTCCTCCCACAGGTGTTCGCATCTGATTATTGAACATGAGACGAAGAAGAAAGCTGTGCAATCCCCTTCACATGTCGCCTCCAATAAAAAAAAACAGACTTCCCTACTGGCCAGTCCTGAGACGGGCTTTGCTCTCGCTGGTCCAGCTCTAGATAGAGATGGTGAGTAGCTGAACATGCTTGATACATGTTTTAATCGGCAGTGTTGTTCACCTGCTCTCCTCTTGTTCATTTTTTTTATCTGAGCATGCTTCATTGATGTTCATTATTGTTGTCCACATTTCCATCCCATTGGATAGCTGCAGAAGAAAGCACCAGAAAAGCAGGGAAAGGTATAACACGTTAAAGATCCACTGCACCGTTTGCCATCAACTCTTTCACATGCTTTCAAATGGCTGATGGTTAAAGATGGTGTATTATAGAATAGCTTTTTAGTCGTATTTGCTTTATGTTCTGATTTTTAGACTTTTTTTGATTTTTTTTTTCCTTTTATTGTTTTGAATTCTATTTTTGTACTTTAAAAAGAGGAATGTCCTGCTTTGCTACCATTATGGAATGATAGTCTCTACATGAACTGTTATGGCTGAAAAACATCACTGAATTAGTTTCTTCTTCTCTGATGTGGACGTTTGTATGGAGTGTGACGTTTAATAAAGTCTATGATTCTTTAAAAGTTTTAGAAATTATTACTTTAAATTTAAAACTGCACTATGCAGCTCTGTCTACAACATAAGACTCGATCTCAATAACACAGCTCAATAACAATAACACACAGCTCATTGATCTCAATAACAGCTCATAATAATACAGGACATTCCTCCTGCTCTTCTAATTAAAGCATGCTGAGTGAAATAGTAAATCAGACGGATCATTGCTTTAGCTTTAAATTTAACATCTATTAGTTGATTTTTGACCAACCCCTGTAATTTTTGAGTGTATGATTTGACCTTACATGTATCACTTGGTTTCCAGATGTGGAGGATAGTTCGCTTACAGACTCTGTTAGTAGGTAAGATGTTTTAAAATCCCTAGAAACCTGTAATATAATATATGAGATTATTTCACTGATACAACTCAAATTGCAGGGCATCAAAAAGTGTCCCAGCTGATTCCTGGCCATCCACAGATGATGATGATAATTATGATGAGCTGGACTTAGCTGCTAAGGTGATGCATTATGAAAGATATGTGTTTAAACAACACAATAGCGTGAAAGTATTAGTATTAGTGTACCTCAAATTGCAAATAAAAATTTATGTCTGAAAATCATAATGATTATATGTTATTTCAAACATTTATTCATTCATTATCTTTCGCTTTATCCTATTTTAGGGTTCCCCATGCCCATCCAGGGGACAACGTTTCGGGCGCTGGGCAGATACACCCAGGACAGGGTACCAATCTATCGCTGGGCATTATTTCAAACAAGGGTTAATAAAAATTGAAATAAATCTCTAGTAAAAAAAAATAAATTATATGTAATTGAAACAGGGCGGCATGGTGGCTTATTGGCTAGCAAATCTGTCTCACAGTGCTGGAGATTCAGGTTCGAAAACCGTTTTTATGTTCTCACCATGTCCGCATAGGTTTTTTTCTGGGTTCTGCGTTTTTCTCCCAAAGTCCAAAAACATAGATTTTAGATAAGTTGGCTGCTCTAAATTGCCCCTATATAATGTGTGTGTGCCCAGCAATCGATTGGCGCCCTGTCCTGAGTATATCTACCCAGCGCCCAAAACCTTCTTCTCTGCATGGGAGGGATCCCTGCATGACCCAAGGTATAGGATTTAGCAAAAAAAAATGAGATGAGATAATTATAACCGTCTCTACAGAAGAAGTGTGAACTGTTTTTATAAGCGTTCTCATTAAGTTCTTGTTTATTTGAGTAGAAGCCACAGAAGCTGAACCTAAAGAAACTGATCCGTTCCTCCAAAAAGGAAGGAAAACAAGGTTAGTGAAAGTATAAATATGTACTTCCTTTTCCTTTGTGTGTAGTGCATTATTCTGAAATCCTCACCCTGTAGTCTTAGATCAGAGTGCAGATGAATCCTGGACTGACAGCGAGTCTGTGGACCAGACCGATGCTGTAAAACACATCCCTCTCCCTGCCAGCACTGTAGCCCCCACACCTAGCTCCCTTCCTAAGCATCCGCAGATGATCTCCACCCCCTTGCTCAGCTCCCAAAAGGTAATCTAACATGCCTTTGTCCATTACACCTTCCCTAACTCTTCTGCACGTTCCTTTCTCTCGCTCTATTTTTTCCTGCATCGGGGTAGAGGGTGAGGCAGAGCTTTCTGAGCTCCCCTGTGGCAGGAAGCTGGACACAGAAGACACCGAAGGTTCAGCTGAAGAAGTTGAGGGGGAGGAGGATGAAGAAGAGGGGGAAGAAGATGATGATGATGATGATGATGATGAAGACGAAGAAGATGAGGAGGAGGATGATGATGAAGATGAAGAAGAATACGAAGAAGGAGATGAAGAATGTGAAAGTGAGGAGGATTGTGCCAAAGGCTCCAATGTTGCAACAGTGGGGGGTGAGGATGAAAGCTCAGATGAAAATACTGACTCTAAAATACAATACCAGCCCCGAACATCAGATCAGGAGGGTTTACATACTCATGAGACCCCTCTTACAACGCAGGGGGATTTGGATGGCAGCAGTTTTGAGCAGTTCACATCAAATCAGGAGAGAATCCTACCACACGCTAGCCCTCAACTTCTAAATATAGAAGACGATTGTCTGATAACAGCCATCAGGGTGGAGTCTACGATCTCAGATGATGAGGAAAGTGGTGAAAAGAGAAATTCAGAAGGTTCTGACGGCTGTGCCAATGAGGATGAGTGGATTGATGATGATGATGGCGATAATAAAGATGAAGGTTTCTCAAAACCAGAAAACTGCAACCTGACTGGTGTCTTGCAATTTAAAACAAATGTTCTGGTTCACCAGGAAACAAGTATCTCATCTAAAGAAGCTCTCTGTAATGAAGTAAAAGCCGATGATGTTTCACAGAATGGGGCCCGATTTATTGGCAAGGCAGATAGTGATGCTGATCAGGAGCAAGAATCCGAGAACTCATGGGAAGGTGACTCAGAAGAAGATAGACCAGAGTTGGTAAATCTTGCAGGAGGTCAAAAAAACAGTTTGCTAAATAATGACATTTGGAGAAGGGTGTCATTAGAATCTGTGGGCCGTTCGGTCAGTGCAGAGGAATCGGTGCGGGAGTTGAAAACCGAAGATCACATGGATTTGCCAGTCTCATTGATTGTTGGAAATGATGTCGAACATCTAGATTGTCCAACTCTGGCAACATGTGGAAATCTCCTAAACACCATCATGGCCTCCTCAGACATCGAGCCAGCTCCATTAGTCTCGAGTCGTGCTGAGGATGTGGAAGATCGCAGCAGGCTCTCTGAGGAATGTGAGCATGAGCAGGTTGAGGAAATGACTCGGACTCTCATCGATGAGGTCATTGTAGCATCTTGCAACAAAAGTGAAGAGGAGCAGGATGTTCTCTGTAAAACAGTTCCAGACCAAGAATCATTACAGGTATTCAGGCTTGTACACAAAAGTATTGGGACACACCTCTTAATCATTGAATTCAGAGGTTTCATTTAATCCCATGCAAACTATATGCTTCAAAAGTAGTGTGAACGAGGTTTATATGACCCATTGCTGGTGTAGTTGTGGGGACGAATGCGACTTGGATCTGACAAAACCCAAAAAAACCCAAAAAAACCACACAACCAGTAGCCTGCCACCAGTAGATCTTTCCTTAATCATGTTAAGAAACTTAGAACTGTTGAAATCGAAAGTGTCTACGAATTGGGGAGCTGTTTCCTTAACTCTGCCTCCTAAGTGCCAGGTTAGGCTTCAGCACTCTCTGCAAACTTAAATGAGCTACGTAATTTAGAAAAATAATTAATATTACAGGGCGGCACGGTGGCTTAGTGGTTAGCACGTTCTCCTCTCAGCACTAGGGATTCCCGGTTCGAATCCCCATCTGGGTGGAGTTTCCATGTTCTCCCCGTGTCCGCGTGGGTTTCCTCCGGGTTCTCCGGTTTCCTCCCACAGTCCAAAAACATGGATCAAGTCAATTGAGTTCTCCAAATTGCCCCATATAGAGTGTGTATGTGTTTGTGTGAGTGAGTGAGTGTGTGCCCAGCGATAGATTGGCACCCTGTCCTGGGTGTATCTGCCCAGCTCCCGAAACGTTCTTCCCTGGATGGGCATGGGGAACCCCCCTGCGACCCTAATAGAGGATAAAGCGGAAGATCATTATCTTCCGCTTTGTAGAATATAATGGATCAGCATTATCTAATAAGAAAACACCGATGATCAACGACAATAAACATTCATTCATTCATTATCTTCCACTTTATCCTCTATTAGGGTCACGGTGGGGTTCCCCATGCCCATCCAGGGGAGAATGTTTCGGGGGCTGGGCAGATACACCCAGGACAGGGCGCCAAATTTATCACTGGGCACACACTCACTCACACAGACACTCACACATGCACACTCTATATGGGGCAATTTGGAGAACTCAATTGACTTGATCCATGCTTTTGGACTGTGGGAGGAAACAGAGAACCCGGAGGAAACCCACGCGGACATGGGGAGAACATGGGAACTCCACCCAGTTGGGGATTTAAACTGGGAATCCCTGGCGCTGAGAGGCGAACGTGCTAACCACTAAGCTACCGTGCCACGACAATAACCATTTAAATAAAAACGCTAAATCATTTAAACAAGAACCCAGTTCAGTTTTTACATGGTAAAACACATCTGCATGCAGACGCTTGGAAACACTTAAGAAGCACAACATTCAGCCTACATTCTTACTGCATTCTTCTCAAAACTGTTAGCAGCGAGAGATCTTGTCATCTGAATCTGAAGAGGAAAATAAAAGTGCAGAAGAACCTAAATTGGATAAAAGGACGGTTCAGGAGAACGCTGCCACCGTCCAGGAGAACCAGAGAGGTAATGTTAAAAATATTTATAAAACTATACATGCTAAAATAAACATTGTTTTTGATTTTAAATTATAATTGTCACTGTGGCGGCACACACGTTCGCCTCTTAGCGCTAGGGATTCCCGGTTCGAATCCCCATCTGGGTGGAATTTCCATGTTCTCCCCGTGTCTGCCTGGGTTTCCTCCGGGTTCTCCGGTTTCCTTCCACTGTCCAAAAACATGGATCAAGTCAATTGAGTTCTCCAAATTGCCCCATATAGAGTGTGTTTGTGTGAGTGAGTGTGTGTCCAGCAATAGATTGCCGCCCTGTCCTGGGTGTATCTGCCCAGCGCCCGAGACATTCTCCCCTGGATGGGCATGTGGAACCCCCCCACGACCCTAATAGAGGATAAAGTGGAAGATAATGAATGAATGAATGAATGAATGAATGAATTGTCACTGTTTTTCAGATTTCTTGTCAGAGTTAGGTTTCGAAAAGGAGGAAGACGAGGAGGACTCACCATGGGATTCAGAGGTTAGGGTTTGTTTTCAAATCCAGACTGAACTTCAGACACATTCATGGATCATGTTCTATTCTTGGAGTTTCCAGTCTATAGGTGACGCGTTGATTCTTTTTTTTCTCAGTCAGGCTCAGACAGTCCCAAGAAAACAGCACAGCGTGATGTGAAGTCTCATAAACCCATGTCCAGTATTCACGAGGAGAAGAGTGAAGGTAGTTTAGCTACTTACCTACAGATGCCTACAGATGTAGAACCTTTTGAAAAATAAGCTTTGCCATGACAACTTCTCATGGATATCCACACTTT
>JAFMOD010000970.1:402886-423913 GCA_019802435.1 Corydoras maculifer
CTGTCCTTATTTAAAACCATGACCGCTTTAATGCATGATTCTATTTGTAAGTTCATCAGTGTTAATTTTTTTTATCCACTCATGCCATCAAAGGATAAAGAGCCAGTAGCTACTTCTGATTTAGAGGTTAGTCCAGACAACATAAGTACCTTAAAGTCAGAACTCGCCGATGTCGAGGTTGTAAAACAAGAAAAGCACATGCATGAGGCCTGGGAACAACGTTATGAAAACATATGGGTGGAGGTTGAAAAAAAGGAGTCCAAATCTCAATATAAGAACGTCACTGCTGAACTTAAAGAACGATTTGGAGAACTGGAGAAGAAGCAGCTAATGGAGTTTACCCAGAATGAACAACTGACTGATGAAGAAGATGCAGAGGGGGCAAATGAAGGTTTAAAAGCAGACATGGACTCCAGTGAGGACGAAAAGGAACAGATCATGTGCCCCACTGCCCGGGCGAGGAGGGTAAAGCTGCAGTCTATTCCTGAACAGAGGGAGTCTGGACTGGAGGAATCTCTCTGTGAGGAGCCTCCATCAGCGCACGATAACCAGAAAACTGCACAAAGAACAGAAGGCTTTTCCGAGTCTGCACATTTCGTTAGCATCAGTGAAAACCAAACTCAAACAAGCAATGCGGAAGCTCAGGTTATGGTTGGTGGAGCTGATGGAGTCTCTCGCAGCTCTGAAGCTGATGAGGAGGATCTTCAGAGGTTCATATCTGAGGTAGGATTAGAAGGAGAGAAAGCATGGCTTCGTAGCTGTCATCCAAAGATGTTACTACTCTTTTTTTTTTTTTTACTTTTCTTATTCTCTTAGAAATATAATCATTTTAAAACCATTTTACTATAGAAATAAATTACCTTCATTAAAAATTCTGTCCATTATAAACATTACATTATAAATGCACTGATTCTGAAAAACAAGATTCTGAATGCTGCTCAAATTCCCGAATTCCGATGCTGCTCTTACAGAGCTCCAGATGAAATAAGAAGCTGCGATGTAGTGCTTTTTTAACTTAATAATGGTTAATGTACCAATATAATAATATACTATGGCCAGATTTAGTGATGTTATATGATATTTACCAGTTTGTTACACCTCTTTTTGTATTTATTTTAGTCCCTTCAGCCAGGCTCTGTATGGCTCATTTCTCCCGTCTGTCTGCAGGTTGTTCAGTCATTAAAAATGAACAGCGTGTGTTTGTTAAGGTGTCCGGTTCAAATTAAACACCTCAGTCTGGATTTAAGCTGTATTGTGTTCATATATTTTTTTGTTACTCATAGTTTCATATTTCTTTATATAGTGTGATGTGTACTGGGTTTGTCCATTCACTGCTTTTGGTTATATTGCTTGTAAAGATTTTCTTTGTTTATGCTGTTTATTCCATTCAGTCAGTTTGTGTGTAGATCTGTGCATGAGCCCATTCAAAAAAAACAAAAAAAAGTTGGACTGCCTTGTCCTATATGTGGATAAAAAAAAAAACATAGAAAAATGAATTATAATTTACACTAATGTACCAACGTTCTTTGTTTGTCAGGACGATGGGGTGAAATCTGATGTCATGAAAGGAGAACTTAAAACCGCTGCTCCACTGAACACTGTTGGATTCAGTAAACACTGTGATGGTGACCGAGCACAAACAGGATTCACCAAACCTGAACAGAACGACCTTGAACAACTTGAACAGGAAGATAGGTCTAGCGGTGGCTCTCATAAGACGGATGATGGCTTTAACAAAATGGATAAAAAACCTTTAAAACATCAGAAAAGACATCAAAGGAGGTAAGATGGCCGTTACCCTTTATAAGGTTCTGAATCTGTGTAACGTAAGATAAACGAACAGGACCTAAAACTTAGGACTATATGTACATAGCTTATCGTTAACTGTCATAAAATGGTAGTTTTTTTTTTTTTATTGAAATAAAATATATATATATATATATAATGTGGCTTATTGGTTAGCACGTTCGCCTTTCAGCACTAGGGATTCCCGGTTCAAATCCCCATCTGGGTGGAGTTTCCATGTTCTCCCCGTGTTCGCGTGGGTTTCCTCCGGGTTCTCCGGTTTCCTCCCACAGTCCAAAAACATGGATCAAGTGAATTGAGTTCTCCAAATTGCCCCATATAGAGTGTGTGAGTGAGTGTGTGCCCAGCGATAGATTGGCGCCCTGTCCTGTCTATCTGCCCAGCGCCGAGACGTTCTCCCTTGGATGGGCATGGGGAACCCCACCGCGACCCTAACAGAGGATAAAGCGGAAAATAATGAATGAATATATTAATAAAATATATAATGGGCAGCACAGTGACTCCAAGGTTAGCAGTACTACCCCACAGCAAGAAGGTCTCAATAACTAAATCCCAGTTATGATGAACAAAGGTCCTCCCTCAGTATCTCTGTGATACTCTGGTTTTCCCCAAAATTTCAAATACACAGAAACAATTTTTTTCTATTTAAAAGGCATTTTTTAATACTTTTAATCTGCAAAAAAAAGGAATTCAAGTTTTTGTGTAGTGGCCACAAACTAATAACTTGTTGATTGTGGATATTAATGTTGAGTTTGAGTTTTTGTATAAAGCAGTATTTAAACATCTTACACCATCAATCATGATGATGAGGTCTTTGCCGTTGTCTTCCCAGCCCTGACAGCGGGGCAGCAGAAGATGCTGACCAAGAGCTCGATGGTAATCAAGACAACCTCCAACTCACCTCTGGTCCTAAACAGTCCAGAGCCCTCTGTCCTGTAAACCAGCAATATAGAGATCCTTCATCTGAGTTTGATGATCATAGTGCAGTAAATGAGGTGTCAGTTGATAATAGAAGGTATATATTTAGTTTATAAGAACTATATCTACAAACAGTAATGGTATAAACAGTATCTATATTGTTTTTAACAGATTTTGGTAATCTGGATGGCTTGAGACGCATGGTGTGCACAGATTCTCTAATATACAATTGTATATTGTGTAACCAGATTATACCCTGAGATCTTTTTGATTTCTATTTAAGAATTTAAAACTTATTTTCTTTGCTCTTTAGGTTTCAACCAAAACATGAAGCTGATGAGGTGAGTTTATTAGTTTTGCATTAAACCAAATCTTTCTCATCACCTGTAAAGTGCTCTTACTTGATTAATGACTCCATCCATCCATCCATTATCCTTTATTAGGGTTGCGGGGGGTCCCCCATACCCATCCAGGGGAGAATGTTTCGGGCGCCTGGGCAGATACACCCAGGACAGGGTGCCAATCTATCACGGGGCACACACTCACTCACACAAACACACTCTACTATATGGGGCAATTTGGAGAACTCAATTGACTTGATCCATGTTTTTGGACTGTGGGAGGAAACCGGAGAACCTGGAGGAAACCCACGCGGACACGGGGAGAACATGGAAACCACCCAGATGGGGATTCGAACCGGGAATCCCTAGTTCTGAGAGGAGAACGTGCTAACCACTTGATTAATAACTCAAAACTTTAATTTTATTTTTTGAACAGTGTGTTGGTGACATAGAAACAGCTGAAGACTTTGACGATCTCACACAGTCCTCTGATACAGCTACTGAAGAGTTAGAGTCAGGCTATAGCCATGCCTCTTCACTCCTAAAGCGCTTGGACTCCTCTGCTATTGGTAAGTATATAAAAATGTCCTGGAATGTTGTATGAAGCTGTTATGTCTCATTATTATTGTTGTTTTAAACCGACTTTAAAGACATGTTTACATTTGGACTTCCATCTTTAGACAGATGTTAATTTCATTGTACCCCATTGGTGTAAAATTGATTCTCCCTTCCTTTTCTCTGGTAGACTCTGTAAGCATGGTGAAGCTGCAGAATGTGTTTCATGAGTACGAACGCACCATCCAGAAGGAGCGCGGCAGGCACGGCCGGCTGAACGACAAGATTACCAGGCTGGAGCAGGACAAGGGCGAGCTCAAAGTCCAACTGGAGAAGAGCAGAGAGAGCAAGAACAACCTTGAGCATGTCCGACTAGAGCTGGAAACCGAGCTCAACAACCTCAAGTGAGATGCTTTTCCCCCTTTATTTCCCTTTAGTGTTAAGTTTATAAAAGTTTGCAGCTGTGTCTAATGCATTACATCTGCTGAGGTACATCTGCTCTCTGCTCTGATTACAGGTTTGTTCTGAAGCAGGAGCAGGAGAAGCACCATGGAGCATCCATGCTGTATGAAAAGACCAGGGATCAGCTGCGTAGAAAAGAGGAGCAGCACCGGGCCGAGGCAGAGGAGCAACAGAACATGGAGCTGAAAATGAGAAACCTGGAGCTGGAGAACAGAGCACTGATGAACAAGATGAAGCAGGTTCAGTGTTGTGTTTCAGATGAAAGCTTTCCTTTCAGAAAGAAATAACGGGACATTAATTCAAAATCGCCACAAGGTTCTTTTTACCCTCATTGAGAATCCATCCATTATCTTCCGCTTTATCCTCTTTTAGGGTCGCCGGGGGGGGGGTGTCTCAGGCGATGGGCAGATGCACCCAGGACAGGGCGCCAATCTATCGCTGGGTACACACTCACTCACACAGACACGCAGTCTATATGGGGCAATTTGGAGAACTCAATTGACCTTGATCCATGTTTTTGGACTGTGGGAGGAAACCGAAGATCCCAGAGGAAACCCACATGGACACGGGGAGAACATGAAAACTCCACCCAGATTGGGATTCGAACCGGGAATCCCTAGCGCTGAGAGGAGAACATGCTAACCACTAAGCCACTGTGCCGCCCTTCTCATGAAGAATATTAACTCTGGCTATTAGAGCAGACACTGACCTAATATACTTACAGCCCTGCGATCAAAATGATTGGGAAAGCTGATTATTAACATTTTTAAGCAATCTGAATTTGACCCTAAACCTTCTTCCTGTGCACTAAGGTCAACTTCTGATTTTAAAGAAGAACCATGTGGCCATTTCGATTTCATATCCGGATTTCTTTTCTTGCTGCATTGCTCGTGTGTTTAATAATTGGATGTCGTGTGCTGCACAGTTAGAAGACGACCGAAGTGAAGCTCAGCGTCTTTTGGCTCATGAGCGCAGTGCTCGAGCTTTAAAGGAGCAACAGCTGAACAGTCAGCTCCGCAAGCAACAGGAAACTGAAGACAAGAACAACAGAAACCTGAACAAAAGCACCGAGGTAAAGTGATGAGCCACCTTAGACCTTCTCTCACCAAACTTAGCACAACCAGGGAGTGTGGAGGGTGTAAATGTTCTAATAGAGTGATCTAAATGTTTTGTTGTTAGTTAATGGTCTAATAGTGTTTTAATGGTGTTATGGATCTGATTTGTTTTTCTGATAGTGTTTTGATGGTGGGATTGTTTAATGGTCTGTGAGTGCTCAGTTGTTCTTATAATGTTCTGACTATGTTATCGTTTTCCTTTTTGCTCTGTTGGATGTTCTGGTTCTCATGTCCTGATGGTGCATTTTTGTACTAATGATGGTTTGGTGGGCGGCACGTTGCTTTAGTGCAGTGATTCCCAATTATTTTCGGTTAAGCCCCCCCTAGGAAAAAAAAAACATTTTGCGCCCCCCCACACCCTCACCCTCACCTCACACTCATCTCAGCACTAGGGATTTCCGGTTAGAATCCCCATCTGGGTGGAGTTACCATGTTCTCCCCGTGTCCTCGTGGGTTTCCTCCAGGTTCTCCGGTTTCCTCCCACAGTCCAAAAACATGGATCAAGTCAATTGAACTCTCCAAATTGCCCCATATAGAGTGTGTGAGTGAGTGTGTGCCCAGCGATAGATTGGCGCCCTGTCCTGGGTGTATCTGCCCAGCGCCCGAAACGTTCTCCCCTGGATGGACCCTAATATAGAATAAAGTGGAAGATAATGGATGGATGGATGGATGATGGTTTGGTTCTCATATTGCAAGTTGTGGTTCTGATAATGTTCCACTGATGCTTTGGTGGTAAGTTGTTTTTATGATATCATGCAGGTTACTGAGGCCAGTGAGCGGGAGAAGGAGCTGCAGAACCTGCTCATCACCATGCGGGAGGACTTGAGCTCAGCACGCATAGAACTGGAGCAGCTGCGTTCCCACAGCCACGAGGAGCAGAGTCGCCTGGCTGATGAGAGAGACGCACTACAGGAGAAACTGGAGGATGCTCGGCGTGATCTGAAGCTTGGGGAGGGAACATTGGCGCAGACGGTGGTGCAGTACAGTGGTCAGATGAGTGCTCTCAAGTCCGAGTGCTCGCTGCTCAGCTCCAAACTTGAACACGAGAGACAACTCCGTCAGCAACTGGAGGCCGAGGCGGACGTTAACAAAACCCGACTCCAGGGGGCGCTGCAAGAGACGGAGAGGTGCCAGGTGAGTCTCAGCTACTTTTACTGATCCTCAGTGTAACAGAAATGAAGCGTACCGTATTTTCCGGACCATAAGGCGCAGTCTAAATTACGGGGTCTATTTCTGTATTTGACCCACGTATAAGGTACTATAAGGAGCAGTCTCAATTACGGACTCTATTTCTGTAC
Organism: Corydoras maculifer; assembly: GCA_019802435.1. Taxonomy (NCBI): domain Eukaryota; kingdom Metazoa; phylum Chordata; class Actinopteri; order Siluriformes; family Callichthyidae; genus Corydoras; species Corydoras maculifer. The sequence continues at coordinate 409,382 of JAFMOD010000970.1, forward strand.
GGTACTTATTCTGTACAGCACTGTATTATAAGGCACTTGCTAAAACAAACGATCTACAAGAAAAGTAAAGGATGCAAAACAGTGATTTATAACTAAAGTTTATTCTACTACTTGACAAAACACATTATTTTAATTACTCTTCTCCCACAAATCCATCAAAGTCCTCATCTTCTGTGTTCTGAATTACAAAGCTGCACTCCGTGTTCCCCCTCATCAATGTCCGAGTCAGTCTCATCACCAGGCGGCTGTTCGGCAATGATGCCGGCTTTCGCGAAAGCTCAGACAACGGTTACAGCAGAAACCTCAGCCCAGGCATCCACAATCCATTCACAGATGGTGTAACTCGCCCGCCGCTGCCTCCGAGTTTTAGTAAACGTGTGTTCGCCGTCTATCATCCATCACTCCCACACCGCCCGCAACTTTACTTTAAACGCTCTGTTTACGCCAATGTCCACGGTTGGAGTTCTTTAGTAAATCCTCCCGGAATGACGGCAAGCTCAATTAATTTTTTTTACTCGGCTTTTCACGTTGTCTGTTTGATGAGCGCGCATGGAGCCACAGATCTGCAGTGACGGTGATGAGTGGAAAAAATCACCCGGTCGCACAACAATACTTTTATAGATTTTGAAACTCCGTACACGTATAAGGCGCACCGAATTATAAGGCACATGTCCGATTTCTGGGAAAATCTTAGGCTTTTAGGTGCGCCTTATAGTCTGGAAAATACGGTACTTAATGTTTTGACAATTGTTTTCTATCAGGTGTTGTGTGCAGACTCAGAGCGCGCAGTGCAGCGCGAGCGAGACCAGCTTCAGCGTGCAGAAGAAAAGTGGGCTTCAGAGTCCAGCGCTCAGCGGGATGTTGTGCAGTCTCTCTCTCAGAAGCTGAGCGAGGCTGAAACACGAGTCAACAGCCTGGAGAATGAGTGGCACCGTTCGACTCTCAGCCTGGCTGAAAAGAGTGCGCTGTTCGAGACGGTGTCTCGTGAGCGTGACCAGTCCCACACACGCGTGGAGGAGCTGGAGGGGCTGCTGCAGAGCGAGCGTGAGCGGGCCAGCAGAGCCACAGCCAGACATGATGCTATTCAGGAGAGGCTGGCACAGCTACAGAGTGAGAGTGTGCTGCTCAGGCAGCATTTAGAAGAAGCTCAGAACAGAGGTACTGCCAAAGATCAGGCAGTTACAGATGCACAGGAGCGCTTCAGCCACACCTACAACCAACTGCGTGCTGACTGTGAGGACCGGGTGCAGCTGGTGGAAGAGAGGAGCAAAGAGCTCAGCAGCAAGAACACAGAGCTCAGAGAACAAAATTATAAACTAGAGCAGGAGAAAGCAGAACGAGAGGTGTGCGGTGCTTTTATTTTTGAGAATATTAGTTGTTGGAGATATTGCAAGCAGCGGCACGGCTTAGTGGTTGGCTCCTCTCAGCACTAGAGATTCCCGGTTCAAATCCCAATCTGGGTGGAGTTTCCATGTTCTCCCCGTGTCTGCGGGTTTCCTCCGGGTTCTCCGGTTTCCTCCCACAGTCCAGAAAATGGAACAAGTCAATTGAGTTCTCCAAATTGAGTGTGCATGTGTGCGTGTCTGTGTAAGTGAGTGTGTGCCCAGCGATAGATTGGCGCCCTGTCCTGTGTGTGTCTGCCCAGCGCCCGAAACGTTCTCCCCTAAATGGGCATGGGGAACACGCCCCCCCTCCCCCGCGACCCGACTAGAGGATAAAGCGGAAGAAAATAAATGAATGATTAGTTGTTGGAGATATTGCAAGCAGCGGCACGGTGGATTAGTGGTTAGCATGTTCTCCTCTCAGCACTAGGGATTCCCGGTTCAATTCCCTATCTGGGTGGAGTTTCCATGTTCTCCCCGTGTCCGTGTGGGTTTTCTCCCACAGTCCAAAAACGTGGATCAAGTCAATTGAATTTTCCAAATTGCCCCATATAGAGTGTGTGTCTTTGTAAGTGAGTGAGGGTGTGCCCAGCGATAGATTGGTGCCCTGTCCTGGGTGTGCCCAGCACCCGAAACGTTCTCCCCTGAATGGGCATGGGGAACCCCACCGAGACCGTAATATTTCCATGTAAACTGATTTATGCATTTGTGGCAATTTGTGGTCACACACTCACACACAGAGAGAAAGACACTATATAGGGGCAATTCAACATTTTCGTTGAATCTATGTTTTTGGGCTGTGGGAAACTGGAGAACTCGAAGGGAACCCGCACGGACATGGAGAAAACATGGAAACTCCCATGATTGAGATACGAAACAGGATCCCCAGCACTAATAGGCGAACACGCTAATCCCAAAGCCACTGTACCACCCCCGTGTAGATCAGACACCAAATTGTTATTGAATTGCAAGACAAAAAAATAATAATGAAAACAGATCATGCCCTCAAAATATAACATATTCTATGTATTTAATAATATATATACAGTATTGTGTACTGTATTTAGTTATTTTATGTATGTATGCTTTGTTCTGCATGGCAGAGCTCCATCAGGCAGCTCCAGCAGGAACTAGCAGACTCTTTAAAGAAGTTAGCCATGTGTGAGGCGTCTCTCGAGGTAAACACTCGCTACCGTAATGACCTGGAGGAGGAGAAAAGTCGCACTCTAAAGGACATGGACCGACTTCGGGGAAAGGTAACGGATTAAATGTTGATTTACTCTTTTATTCGCTCATTTAAAGCAGGAGAGTCTTATTTATACTTTGTGACCCCCAGCTTCAGGAGAGTGAGGAGCAGTATCTCCAGGCGGAGAGACGCATTAACATTATGAAGGGAGCTGTGGATGAAAAGGAGAGAGACCTGATTTCCACAGGTCAGAAACTGCAGGAGGTTCTAGCAGCCACGGCGAATGCAGAGCTAACAATTAAACAACTCGAGGAAACCGTTAAGAGGTACGTCTGAGTCAAGCTGCAGTTTTCATATGTGGCCACTAGATGTCGACAAATGGTTATAATACGAAATATATTTTCTGCGTCCAAAAACAATTCAAGATTCAAGAAAATTTTATTATCATTAATATCACATTGTTACATGAGATAGTAACGAAATTATGGGTCACGGACCCCGATTACCCTGTTATTTAAATTTAAATTTTGAAGAAGAGAATTACACATATCGCTATGTGAAATGTGAAATATAATTTAGTATACCACTGAATATATTAATATATATATATATATATATATATATATATATATATATATATATATATATATATATATATAATGTACCACTAGAAATATAGAATATTTAACTATAAATATAATATATAATATAATATATAAATATATGTATATACAGTAAATAAAAATAAATTTGAGAATATATATATATATATATATATATATATATATATATATATATATATATATGTATATATATATATACACACTATATATAAAAGTAGTGTAGAATAGAGATCCAAGCTAGTACCTGCAGTATAGCAGGCGAGTTCAGACTTAATTTGTTTGAACATTTCAATTGGTAAATAAGCTTTTAAGTGTTTAATGTATTAAACTGAAAAAAAGATTAATGTAACTGATAATACCTGTGTTTTGGATTTTTTTAAATGATATTATGATTGTGGTTTATTCTTGGATTTAGTTTTATCCAAAGTGACTTACAAGTATGGGGCGGTGCGGTGGCTGAGTGGTTAGCATGTTCTCCTCTCAGCACTAGGGATTCCCGGTTCGAATCCCAATCTGGGTGGAGTTTCCATGTTCTCCCCGTGTCCGCGTGGGTTCCCTCCGGGTTCTCCGGTTTTCTCCCACAGTCCAAAAACATGGATCAAGGTCAATTGAATTCTCCAAATCACACAATTGTTTGTGTGAGTGAGTGTGTGCCCAGTGATATTATTGGCGCCCTGTTCTGGGTGTATCTGCCCAGCGCCCGAAACGTTCTCCCCTGGATGGTCATGGGGAACCCCCCCGTGACCCTAATAGAGGATAAAGCGGAAGATAATGGATGGATGGACTTACAAGTATCCAAACTTGATGGCTGATGTCAGAGCACATGGTTGACTACAATGTAACATTGATGGTGTCCTTCGTCTTCACATTGCTTACTTCGATGGACCTGGGATTTGAACCTCCAACTTTCAGATTAATAGCCCAACACCCTAATCCCTGAGCTACCACACCAATGTGCACCAATGTTGCAATGTGAAAAACATGTCCAATCACATGTTTGTAGATTGGAGATCGAGAATACCAAATTGGAGGCTGTATCCAAGCAGCAGAATAACCGGATCGGGATGCTACAGAAGGAAGTGCAGGAGGCCACTGCTGTGAGTACCAACTACCGATATCAATGTTTATATTTCTAATAGATATAAACTGCATTGCTAGGGCTCATCTCAGAACAGAGGACTTACTGGACAGTGTTAAGATCTAATCTAATAATAAGTCTACTGTTTATATCAAATGCCTTTATTTTCTATTTACAGCTATCAGCTTCATCGCCAGAAGGAGGGGTTTGTATTTTATAAGCGATTCTGTCCTCGCCTATATCACATTCTTAATTAGTCTCTCTGCTTTTCTGCTTTTAATCCTCTAAGATCAATTTTCGTTGTCGTCCCGATAAGCATCAACTGTATATAAAATGTGGATATTATAACAATATTTCAGAGTTTAACCTGCTGTGCTTTTCTCTTTCATTGTGTTGATTGTGGTGAAGGCTATTTTTTTTCTGGAGATTAAGTTCATAATTATTACTTTCTGTAATAGAAATTGACAAATTATAGTATTTTAAATATAGGTGTAAATCTGCATGCAGTGTACACATATACAGTACAAGTATGTGTGTTCTATACAGAAATAATGCTCGTGTGTTATTGCATGACCTCTTGTCACATTTTTATAGGTGCGATGTCAGTTAGAAGACCTGCTTACCAATCTGCAGAGCAGTAAAATGAATTTGGAGGATCAGCTCAATCGTGAGGTCAGGACTTCTTCCTCTGTCTTAATTTTATTGCTGGATTTGTCTTTTCACTATATTTTTGAAGGTTGTTCTTGCTCAGTTCTCATTTTCTAGTTTTGTCCCCTCAGTCCTGTTACAAGTATAAAGTATTCCTGTATTAAAGTGTACTTTTTCTCAGATGCAGAAGCAGAAAACACTATCCCATAATGCCCAAGACTCCCAGGCCATGTGGGAGGACGAGTTAAAGAGCCGCTCACGAATCAGTCTCCGACTGTCTGAACTGGAGAAAGAAAAAGATGAGCTTAACAGCCAGGTGCAGGCAGTGACACACACTGGCTCAGTCCTTCATAACCGATACTTCTACTATATATGTAATAAAAGTAAACATTAGAATGCCCCCTTTATGTTTATACATTTTTACTAAAGCCTCAGCTGACTGACACATGGTTGCTCAACACTTCCTGTTCATATATTCATTCATTTATTCATTCATTATCTCCCGCTTTATCCTATATTAGGGGGGGGGGTCCCCCATGCCCATCCAGGGGAGAACATTTCGAGCGCTGGGCAGATACACCCAGGACAGGGTGCCAATCTATTGCTGGGCACACACTTACACACACATACACACACACACTCTATATGGGGCGATTTGGAGAACTCAATTGACTTGATCCATGTTTTTGGACTGTGGGAGGAAACCCACGCGGACACAGGGAGAACATGGAAACTCCACCCAGATTGGGATTCGAACCGGGAATCCCTAGTGCTGAGAGGCGAACGTGCTAACCACTAAGCCACCGTGCCGCCCCTGTTCATATCTAACATATATAATATCTTTGTATAAAACAGATGGAGCTACAAAAAAAGAAAGCTAAGAAGATTGTGGAACAGAAACGAGCTGTGGATGCCAGACTGGAGCAGGAGATCCAGAGAAACACAGAGCTTCAGAAAGAAACATACAGGTGAATCAAAACACTCATCTGCATGTTTGTATTCTGAGAGATGCATCTGTATCTCAAAGAAGAGAGAAGAAATGTAGTGTAATCTGTGTAGGGATATTATTCTCATGACTTATTAATGATTTTATATTATTTTTAACAACTTACCCAAGTGATCTGTCTAAGGAAGTGTAGTGTAGGGCATGGAATCAACTGAAAATGAATGGAAAAAATACTCAAGGTGAGTTTAGAGGAATAAGAAGCATGACTCCATCAAAAAGTCCTGAAAGACAATGTATGCTAAGTTTGAATTCTAGTGTTCCTATAATTGTGGTTAGAGATGAGATGATTGCAGGTCCAAAAAACCAAGGTCCCTTAACGTACATATTGTCGTATCCATTTTTCTTATAAATTTTGTCACGATGATGTTTAGGCACTCTTAGAAATAATTAATTGTAATGTTTTTAACTGCGATTAATTGCAAACAAGGTTGACCGGTTAAAATCATATTCATTAGAACACTTTTCCCCAGAATTTAGCTTATAATATATTACATTAAACTTGTTGGTTAAGGTTTAGACATAATAATAATAATAATAATAATAATAATAATAATAATAATAATAATAATAATAATAATAATAATACAATTGGTATTATTATTAAGTATAAAGTATAAAAGTATTATAATTATTAAGTATAAAATATTGGGCGGCACGGTGGCTTAGTGGTTAGTATGTTCTCCTCTCAGCACTAGGGATTCCTGGTTCGAATCCCCATCTGGGTGGAGTTTCCATGTTCTCCCCGTGTCCGTGTGGGTTTCCTCCGGGTTCTCCGGTTTCCTCCCACAGTCCAAAAACATGGATCAAGTCAATTGAGTTCTCCAAAATTGCCCCATATAGAGTGTGCTTGAGTGAGTGAGTGTGTGCCCAGCGATGGATTGGCGCCCTGTCCTGGGTCTATCTGCCCAGCGCCCGAGACGTTCTCCCCTGGATGGGCATGGTGGAACCCCACCGCGACCCTAATAGATGTTAAAGCGGGTGATATTGAATGAATGAATAATAATAATAATAATACAATTCAGTATAAAATATTGGGCGGCTTAGTGGTTAGCATGTTCTCCTCTCAGCGCTAGGAATTCTCGGTTCAAATCCCCATCTGGGTGGAGTTTCCATGTTCTCCCTGTGTCCACGTGGTTTTCCTCCTGGTTCTCTGGTTTCCTCCCACAGTCCAAAAACATGGATCAAGTCAATTGAGTTCTCCAAATTGCCCCATGCAGAGTGTGTTTGTGTGAGTGTGTGCCCAGCGATTGGCGCCTAGGTTAAAGCGGAAGATAATGAATGAATGAGTATAAAATATTGTTAAATAATTATTACAATAATTATGTGCTGAATAACATAGATGGAAATTCTGTACCTTAGGTTACGCACACTGGTGAAAACAGCTAAAAAGAAGCTGCAGGAAAAAGATGGCGTTGAGCCGGATTCTTCCCGGGGCAGTTTGAGAGGGGATCTGTCTCACAGGCCGAGTGAGACTGAGGGAGCCATTAATAGGATGAAAAGAAGAGTAAGAATCGCCTTGTGTTTATGCCAATTTACATAAATGTATGTTTTAATGCAGTGAGCTAACGTTTTTTTTTTTTTTTTTTTTTTTTTTTTTTCATTTTGTCCGGTCTCTCAGGTGGATGAGCTGCAGGTGGAGTTGGAGCGGGAGGCCTCGCGCTGCTCTGCGCTGGAGCAGCTAAACAGGCAACTGAAGGAGCAGCTCGGCTCTCTGAGTAGCTTGAACCGCAGTCAGGATCATCTGCAGCACAGCAAACAGCAGCTGGAGGAGGAAGTGATAAGCCTGCGCAGGCGGGTGGAAGCAGGAGTCATGGATTTCAATCAAGCCGAGCAGTTCCGCAGAGAGACGGAGGAGAGAGCCAGACAGCAGATTCGGGACCGACTGGATGAGGTTAACCTCTTTTTGCAGGTAAAGCAGCAGGAAGCACAGCTTATAACTGCTAATACAGTTTATAAAACAATTGGTTAACTGGTAGAAATGTCAAACAATACAATCCTAAATAGAGGGTGGTGATGATGGATTATCAGAGCATGTCTGGGGTCAGGACTGGTGTTTATGGGTTGATGTTTGACTTCAGACCCAGGCTGCGACCCATGAGGCTGTGGAACAGATGAAGACTGCCAATGAGGCCAAACAAAAATCTGAGCTGGAGCAGCGCATTAAGGAGTTGGAGGCAGAGCTAACTCGATCACATAGTATGCAGCAAGACAGCCAGATGCAGACAGATTCCAGCCGCGTCGAACTGGAGCGCTACCGCCAGCTTTACAGTGATGAGATCAGACTCCGCAAAAGCCTCAGTTCCAAGCTGGAAAGGTGAGACCAATTAGGAATTACATTGATTAAACTGCTCAAACACAATAGGGCTCAGAGACAGAGTGTGTCATACCAATCCAGAGGTTATGGAATAAGGAAATGTGGAGTTACAGAACAATACGCTGATATTTTTGCTGTTTTTTATTATTATTTTTCATTCATTCACTATCTTCCTATTATCTTATATTAGGGTCGCGGGGGGGTTCTCCATGCCTATCCAGGGGAGAACGTTTCAGGCGCTGGGCAGATACACCCAGGACAGGGCGCCAATCCATCACTGGGCAGACACTCACTCACACAAACACACTCTATATGGGGCAATTTGGAGAACTCAATTGACTTGACCATATTTTTGGACTGTGGGAGGAAACCGGAGAACCCGAAGGAAACCCATGCAGACACGGGGAGAACATGGAAACTCCACCCAGATGGGGATTCAAACCGGGAATCCCTAGTGCTGAAAGGAGAACATGCTAACCACTAAGCCACCGTGCCGTCCTTATTATTTATATATGTTTTTTATTTTGGCAAGACCATAATTCAGGGGTGGCACGGTGGTTTAGTGGTTAGCATGTTCTCCTCTCTGCACTAGGGATTCCCGGTTTAAATCCCCATCTGGGTGAAGTTTCCATGTTCTCCCCTGTCTGCGTGGGTTTTCTCCGGGTTCTCCGGTTTCCTCCCACAGTCCAAAAACATGGATCAAGGTCAATTGAATTCTCTAAATTGCCCCATATAGAGTGTGCATGTCTGAGTGTGTGCCCAGGGATGGATTGGTGTCCTGTCCTGGGTGAATTTGCCCAGCGCCCGAAACGTTCTCCCCTGGATGGGCATGGGGACCCCCCCGTGACCCTAATATAGGATAAAGCCGAAGATAATGGATGGGTGGATAATTCAGGGGTGGCACGTTGGCTTAGAGGTTAGCACATTCTGAGTGGAGTTTCCATGTTCTCCCCATGTCAACGAGGGCTTCCTTCAGGTTCTCTGGTTTTAACCCACAGTCCAAAACATGGATTTATGGTCAATTGGGAACCACACGCATGGACAAACCCCCCTTAAATATCAGACCCTCTGCCATGTGCATCATGTCTTGAAAATAATAAACAGCATTGGTTATTAAAAGTAATTAAATCGCAAGCCTTAAAAGACATGACACTTCACGAGTCACTGCCTCCTTATTCTGGTGTAACAAGTGATTTTATTATTTTCATCTTTGTGTCAGTGAAAGGCTTTATAAAGCCTGCATTTTGTGCCATTTCAGGACTAATGAGCGGCTGGCGGAGGCTAACACTAAGCTGCTAAACGAGAGGCAGCGGAGTACGTCTCTTCTCAGCAGTTACATGATGAACAGTGGTGTGGGAGATCCGGTGCTGGACAGACACCCCACTGTCGGCTCTGTGGGGGAATACGGGGTGTCCTTGGGTTCCCTAAACAGTCGTCCAGCTTTCACAGCCTCTCTGCTCAGTCCCGTGAGGGAAGCTCAAAGCAACCACGTAGACGAATTCCTGGCGAAGGTGAGCTGAAGTCTGAGTAAAAGTCAGACCCGAAAAACCTTTTTTGATTAATGTTTAGAAAATCGATTTGGGGCACCAGTTATTTAAATTAGATCCAGGACATCTTTCTATCCACCATATCCTTCCTTCCTCACTCTGTTTCTGTTCCTGCTTTATTTGAAGATTTTCCCGAGCTCGACTGTGAGACATAACCTCTTCTGTTTCTCGATCCTTCAGCTCCTAACTCAAAAGTCTGTCTCTCACCTGTCCTCACTTCAGCCTGATTCATAAGCAGGTGTGTGACTGAGTGGAACGGATCTGTGTTGCACTGCAGAGACTGATGTTAAAGCATCATGATTATCATTTTTATACTTCGTTACAATTTACATTGAAATTGCTACATTGCTGAATACCTGGCGCCTCATACAGTACCCCATGCTGATGGAGGTGGTGGTATTAAATGGAACTCGCTGGATTTACTGCCACAACCAAAACAAATCTGTTCAAATTTAAATTCTAAATCATCCTTACTCACCATCTTGATTGCACCGTCATAAAATCCATCCATCCATTATCTTCTGCTTTATCCTATATTAGGGTCGCAGAGGGGTTCCCCATGCCCATCCAGGGAAGAACGTTTCGGGCGCTGGGCAGATAGACCCAGGACAGGGCGCCAATCCATCGCTGGGCACACAATCACACACACAGACACACACACACAAACACACTCTATATGGGGCAATTTGGAGAACTTAATTGACCTTGATCCATGTTTTTGGACTGTGGGAGGAAACCGGAGAACCCGGAGGAAAGCCACGCAGACACGGGGAGAACATGGAAACTCCACCCAGATGAGGATTCGAACCAGGAATCCCTAGTGCTGAGAGGAGAACATGCTAACCACTAAACCACCCATATTATTACAGACTGATTTATTTGGATTCGGAGGTTAATAATCACATTACACCTCATCTGAACAGTTCCATCCATCCATCCTTTATCTTCTACTTCATCCTCTACTAAGCAATCCATCGCTGGGCACCCACTTACTCACACTAGATAGGGGCAATTTAGTGCAGCCAATGTACCTTGAATCCATGTTTTTGAATTGTGGGAGGACATCGGAGAACCCGGATGAAACCCACGGGGAGAACAAGGAAAGTTTTCCCAGATCAGGATTCAAACCTGGATCTCCAGCACTGAGAGGCGATCCACAGCCTCTGTGCTGCAGCATTTGTAATTGATTCTTTGCAACTTACTCAAACTTTTCTTACTTCAGAGTTTGATTTAAACCTTTTTAAATGTCTTACTGTTTAACCTAAATGTGTGAGAGTTTTATAAAGTGCACCGTTCATGCATTGTTGTTCTTCTCCACGCAGATGCAGACAGAACTGGAGAAAAACTTTTGTAAGGAGTTGGATAAAGGTAAGCTATTGTGATGAACCAGGTTCCATAATTACTTCATTCATCATCAAATAAACTCAACCTATCCCTGCATTTTTCTTAGCCACTGCTGAGCTGAAGGTCTCCCCACGCCTGTCTCCTGTGGGTTCTGCTTGTGGCTCTCAGAAAAACCTGAATGTGGAGCAGCTAGACCCGTTAAGCAAAGCCAGTCAACAGTTCCTGGAGGTTCTCAAGAAGAACTACAAGATCTAAACCATCAGCTAGTTTACAAAAAACTCCACAGAATAAAGCAGTGTTTTATTTAGATCCTAGAGAATCTGTTGTGCCTCAATCTCAAGGTCTTCAACGTTCATTATTCCTGAGGTTTTAGGCATCTGCATCCCACCAAATTATATTAAAACAGCCGCAATCAATTAATACTGAAAGTTGAGCAGTGTAGAGATATTAAAGTTTTTAATGTTTCTCAGGGATTTAAATTGCCACATGAATTTTAATTTTTTTGCTTTTTGTGAGGTTGTGTTGCAGTGGCGGAGTCAAACAAATACTGGTTTGTGAAATGGAAGTGGTGCTGAAGAAATGTTAACAGAAAGGACAAACTCCTTCATCACTCAAACATCCTGTAGATGGATCCTTTACCTGACCTAATTTCTCAGCCTCATCTCACAAACGATGCTTCTCAAAACTAAAAACATCTATGAAAAGTCCCCTAAGGGTTTAAAACATTCATCAAACTGAGAAAATAAATGTCCTTTCATTCATTCACCAGTTACAATATATAAATGTTTGTATTTTAAAGGCAGTAAAATTATTATTTCATAATTTTGTATAGTACTAATGATTTTAAATACTGATTGGGATTTTTTATACAGCACCCTATTTTATAAAATATCCTTTTTATTATTTATTTTCATCCTTCGGTGCAGGTTTATGTAGAATCAATAAAAGCTATAAAGGGTGGTATGTGTATGAAATATTCAAATACAGAAAAACAGTGAACCTGGAAATCAATGATAAATATTAAAGAAGACGCTGTAAAACAGAAAAAGCCGACAGCTGTGAGTTCTAACACTACCAGTTAAAAAACCAAAATGTTTTAACACTACCACTGCTTCTTATTGTTTTTTAAAAGCTGATAGACAATGCACTTTGAAAAGCCAGTTTACAGTAACCGTGGAAGCAGGGCAGGTGGTTTTATGAATAGAGTGCAGCTGGTGTTACATTTACATTGTTTTAATGTTATCTGTGTGAGGTCAATGTATTTTGTTTAGCAGAAGTCTAAAGTATTGCCATGTCTTAAGAATGGTGAAGTTGGTACCCTTGTGCAATATATTACTTGACTGAAATTATGAGAGAATCCTCATTTCATTTTTGGATAACTTAAATGAAAGTGCAGGAATAATGGGACCTAAAGATCCAGCTGCAGCTGGACTGTGATATACAGATGTTTGATGTGGTGCTTTTCTTATTTCTAAGCAGTTCAGTATTGTTTATCTGGTAATAAAATAAAGGATTTAATGATATTTTGAATGTTGTTTACTATTATTGCAAAAGGTTTTATCCTTCGCGGTGGGGTTCCCCATGCCCATCCAGGGAAGAACATCTCGGGCGCTGGGCAGATACACCCAGGACAGGGTGCCAATCCATCGCTGGGCACACACTCACTCACACAAGCACACTCTATAGGGGGCAATTTGGAGAACTCAATTGACTTGATCCATGTTTTTGGACTGTGGAAGGAAACCGGAGAACCCGGAGGAAACCCACGCGGACACGGGGAGAACATGGAAACTCGAAGATGGGGATTCGAACCGGGAATCCCTAGTGCTGAGAGGTGACCGTGCTAACCACTAAGCCACCATGCCGCCCTCCCTTTTTTTAAATTAATTAATTAAATTTATTATTATTTTTTTTTACAACAGGTATTTGTTAAAAAGATGCGTTTTTAGTAGTTTTTTAAAACTTTAGTTATTCTGCCTTATGGACAGAGTTGGGAAGATGGTTCCACCATTTTGCAGTAGTGAACACCACGGAGTGAGAATGAGCTCCTCGGTTAGGTGGAATCGCCAGGCGGCAGTCATAACTGGAGTGAACTGAACGAGCCGGAGTGTATTTTGAAAAGATAGAGTGAAGGTAGGAGGGGGAAGATCCAGAAATGGTTCTGTAGGTCAGAGTCAGTGACTTGTACTAAATGCAGCGGGTACAGGGAGCCAATGGAGGGATGTGAGTTATGGAGTGACATGAGCTCGCTTGGGCTGATTGAATACAAGTCGGGCTGCAGAGTTTTGAATTAGTTGAAGAGGTCGGATTGTGGAAGCTGGGATGCCGGCAAGTAGCGCATTACAATAATCGAGCCGGGATAAGACTAAGGCTTGAACAAGCAGTTGGGTAGCATGTTCAGTCAAGAAGGGTATGCGCTTCCTTATGTTGTAAAGAAATGTGGAGTACTTCTCCACATTTAACTTCTAAAGTAGTCCATTTTCGTTCCCACCCTTTACAGCATGTCTTAACCTTTAGTAAAGTGTAATTTTGACATTTCATCTCTTTTCTAACGTCGATACTGTTATGTTTCATAAAAAACGGTCAGAATTCGGCGGTTTCGTTCCAAAATAAATCTAAATGTATAATATCATTCATTCATTCATTATCACCCGCTTTATCCTCTAATAGGGTCGCGGTGGGGTTCCCCATGCCCAACCAGGGGAGAACGTCTCGGGCACTGGGCAGATAGACCCAGGACAGGGCGCCAATCCATCGCGGGGCACACACTCACTCATTCAAACACACTCTACATGGGGCAATTTTGGAGAACTCAATTAACTTGATCCATGTTTTTGGACTGTGGGAGGAAACCGGAGAACCCGGAGGAAACCCACGCGGACACAGGGAGAACATGGAAACTCCACCCAGATGGGGATTCGAACCGGGAATCCCTAGTGCTGAGAAAAGAACATGCTAACCACTAAGCCACCGTGCCGCCCAGTGTAAAATATCAAACAATGAAAAATATGGACGATAGCACTCGTTGCTATCCCCTGAGAGCTCTGCCCGAAGTCCTCTCGTTCGTCCATTTGAGTCCTTCAGGAGTGCGTGTCCTGCTTCTTCTGTGTGTGCGCCCCCTCCAGACAACAGTCTTTTTTGTCATGTGTACATTGACCAAAACATCTCTATCTTCTACCCCATCTGGTCCTGCTTTCTGCCCCCCTCAGGGGTATGAATTTATGACAGGTTCCTGTTGACTGTCCCATTATTTAAATCTCTCCGCTGACCCTGCATCCGGACATTCATACTCTTTCCCATGCTCATTCATCAAATAGTCATTTTCTCTGTTCCTTGAACTATTCAACTCATCATGAGTTTTACTTTACATTATTACTTTTACTAAATCACTAAAAAGTATTATA
>JAFMOD010000970.1:432628-553444 GCA_019802435.1 Corydoras maculifer
CTCTGATCGACCTGTGAGTCTTTAGTGAGACGGTGTTGTCTCTGATCGACCTGTGAGTCTTTAGTGAGACGGTGTTGTCTCTGATCGACCTGTGAGTATTTAATGAGATGGTGTTGTCTCTGGTCGACCTGTGAGTCTTTAGTGAGACGGTGTTGTCTCTGATCGACCTGTGAGTCTTTAGTGAGACGGTGTTGTCTCTAATCGACCTGTGAGTCTTTAGTGAGATGGTGTTGGAACTGAATGTAAACACTGTGTTTTGGTGTTTTTTCTTCGGCAGCAGTGTGAAGGTTCTGGCTCATCATGTGGAACCCTACACTGAATGGATCATCACTTTACCGACAAACATCAAAGAGAAGCTGCTTCGTTCGTTGGCTTTTCTTGGAAACCTCACAGACTGGAATCTGATTCAGGTTCAGAAATCAAACTCAGAACTCAACGTTCTGTCATAATGTTACTGCACTCGACTTTCTGCAGCCACATTCTGTTTTGCTTTTTCTTTTACGACTTTTAAGTTTTTAAATACATTAAAACTCTATTGTAGTAAAATCTCTAAATGTAAATGATGATTTATACTAAACCCTTTTTCTATATAGTTCTTTAATGAACCTTCGTTAAACAAGTGTATTTTTGTTAACAAGTTATTTTTTAAGCTACGTGTTTTGTTCTGCATGTGGTTTTAAAAATCTTTGTGATTCACTGACTTTATTATTTTTCATTTATTCATTATCTTCCGCTTTATCCTCTATTAGGGTCGCGGTGGGGTTCCCCATGCCCATCCAGGGGAGAACGTCTCGGGCGCTGGGCAGATACACCCAGGACAGGGCGCCAGTCTATCTCTGAGCACACACTCACTCACTCACACAAACACACTCTCTATGGGGCAATTTGGAGAACTCAATCGACTTGATCCATGTTTTTGGACTGTGGGAGGAAACCGGAGAACCCGAAAGAAACCCATGTGGACACGGGGAGAACATGGAAACTCCTCCCAGATGGGGATTCAAACCGAGAATCCCTAGTGCTGAGAGGAGAACATGCTAACCACTAAGCCACTGTGCCGCCACTTTCTTATTAAAAAAGATTATTTACAATGTCTGCTGTGAAAATAACAAACACCTTTATGAAAATGACTGTAAAGATATTAATCTGCCATTCATTCTATTAATTATTAATGCTTTGCCCTCTAATCTCTGCTGTGCTTTTGAAGTTATTAAGAGTTCCCTGAAAATTTCTTTTCACAGCACTTTTAGCCTTAAGCTTAATATTTTATGTTTATAAAGAGACAAAGTGATCTATTTTGCCTACTGTACTTACATACAGGGGAATCTGTCCTCGACATTTAACCCTAACCCCTAACGTTCAGTGAAACACACACTGAGTGAAGTGAGCACATGTGTCCAGAGCGGTGGGCAGCCCTGTATACTGTGAGCCCTTCAGGTTGTAATGCTGGTTCCTTAACAACAAGCCTACAACTGCCCCCCTTCACACACACACACACACTCCATCTGCCATCAAACAGTTTTTGTTTCATTATTGTACAATGAGCCCTGTCCTGGGTCTATCTGCCCAGCGCCGAAACGTTCTCCCCTGGATGGGCATGGGGAACCCCCCCCCCCGCGACTCTAATATAGGATGAAGCGGAAGATAATGAATGAATGAATATTGTACAGTGACATTACACACGATAAAAGCTTATTATTGTGACTCTACAGAACAGGCTTCCTAAATCACCTCTTGCTGTGTGTTGCAGTTGGTGCATGCAGACCTTCGCTCTCTAAATGTGAGAAACTGCAGGATTTCGGATTCTTCACTCCGTCAGATTCACTGTCGACAGCTCAGAAATGTATTCTTGAGTGGTTGTGTACTCATCACATCAGAGGGTGTGTTCTAGTCNCATTACACACGATAAAAGCTTATTATTGTGACTCTACAGAACAGGCTTCCTAAATCACCTCTTGCTGTGTGTTGCAGTTGGTGCATGCAGACCTTCGCTCTCTAAATGTGAGAAACTGCAGGATTTCGGATTCTTCACTCCGTCAGATTCACTGTCGACAGCTCAGAAATGTATTCTTGAGTGGTTGTGTACTCATCACATCAGAGGGTGTGTTCTAGTCTCCAGTATTCATTCATTCATTATCTCCCGCTTTATCCTCTATTAGGGTCACGGTGGGGTTCCCCATGCCCATCCAGGGGAGAATGTCTCGGGCGCTGGGCAGATTGACCCAGGACAGGGCGCCAATCCATCGCTGGGCACACACTCACTCACACAGACACACTCTATATGGGGCAATTTTGAGAATTCAATTAACTTCATCCATGTTTTTAGACTGTGGGAGGAAACCGGAGAACCCGGCGGAAACCCACGCAGACACGGGGAGAACATGGAAACTCCACCCAGATGGGGACTCGAACCAGGAATCCCTAGTGCTGATAGGAGAACGTGCTAACCACTAAGCCACCGTGCCGCCTAGTCTCCAGTATGATTATATTAATTTCTATTATAAAACTGTGTGTTCTTCATGCAGGGCATGGTAGCTCAGTGGTTAGGGCATTGGACTATCAATCTGAAGGTTGGGGGTTCAAATCCCAGGTCCACTGAAGTTACCAGTGTGGGTCCTTGAGCAAGACCCTTTACCCTCATTGCGTCAGGGATGTTGTGGTTAACCTTGTGTTCACCTTGTAAGTCGCTTTGGATAAAAGCGTCCAATAAATGACCAAATGTAAATGTAAATGCTGTACACATATTTGTCATGCGTTTGCTGTAGGTCTGGAGGCCCTGGCATCTCAGTGTGCAGAGCTCCGGGAGGTGGATCTTACCGGCTGTGTTTCTATAACTGACTCAGGAGTTCAAGCCCTGGCACGAAACTGTAAACGGTTGGAGGTCATTTTGCTCGGACAGTGTTCAGCGATCAGTGACATGACTTTAATTGAGGTTGGAGCAAACTGCAGCTTTCTGTACAGCATCTGTTTCAGTACAACACAGGTATATAACTGCACCCGGAGCTCAATTCTAATAACATTTTTGCAGGATTATTACCTGTAGACTCTAATTATGTTAAATATGTTGGGTCATTTAGTAATGACCAAAATAGACTATTTGTGCTTACAAATATGGTAGCATGTAAGTACAGAGTAAACTTAGCAATGGCTATTTGTATCATTCATTCATTCATTATCTTCCGCTTTATCCTATATTAGGGTCGAGGGGGGGTCCCCATGCCCATCCAGGGAAGAACGTTCCGGGCGCTGGGCAGATACACCCAGGACAATCTATCGCTGTGCACACTCTCACTCACACACACACACTCTATATGGGGCAATTTGGAGAACTCAATTGACTTGATCCATGTTTTTGGACTGTGGGAGGAAACCAGAGAACCCGGAGGAAACCCACACGGACACGGGGAGAACATGGAATCTCCACCCAGATGGGGATTCGAACCGGGAATCCCTAGTGTTGAGAGGAGAACATGCTAACCACTAAGCCACCGTGCCGCCGCTATTTGTATCTTCTTTTAGAAAACGGCTTGGGTCCAGTCATGACATTATTGACAATGCACACCACTGAGCGCTTCACATTTGTATCAATGCGTAAAATTAGAAAGAAAAAAGATTAGAAACTTCATTCTTTTGACTTGCATCACAAAAGTTTATTAACACAATTAAAATTCAAAACTTGTTTTTATTATAGTGTTTGTAACCTTTTATTAAAGCAATAAGGTACTCAAGGTTGTGCCCTATTATTGCTATTGTAGGTTGCTTTCAGGTTGCTTTTTTCACACTTTTTGTTGTCTCAAAATTTTCATATATATATATATATATATATATATATATATATATATATATATATATATATATATATATATATGTGTGTGTGTTTGTGTGTGTGTTCCTTGCAGGTGACCGATGAAGGTGTCAAGGCTCTAGTTGCTGGGGTTTGCAGCCAAAGCTTAAAGGTAAGGTGTTTGTTAATATTTGTAAAGAAGGTGTTAAAAGACAAACCACAACTTTGCGTTTATTCTACTGACTCTAAATACCGATTCAAATAAAGATTTGTATTTAATTTGAAACGTTTACTGTTAAACTTTATGTTAAAGTCCTTTTTTGATCTGATGCAGGAAATCGAGATGGTACGATGCAGGAACCTTACAGATCAGGCTGTGATTGCTGTGTTTTCAAACTGTAAAAATATAAAAATATTTTGTTTCCATGAGTGTCCACTACTTACAGGTATTATTTACTATTATTATTATTATTATCATCATAGCAGTAATATTGTTGTACTATAATGTTTGTTTGTAATGTTGATGTTTGTAATTAAACTATCTAAAAAATACTGTTTAATATAGCTAATTAACGGGCTTAGTGCTTAGCATGTTCTCCTCTCAGCACTAGGGATTCCCGGTTAGAATCTCCATCTGGGTGGAGTTTCCATGTTCTCCCCATGTCTGCGTGGGTTTCCTCCGGGTTCTCCGGTTTCCTCCCACAGTCCAAAAACATGGATCAAGTCAATTGAGTTCTCCAAATTGCCCCATATATAGTGTGTATGCATGCGTGTCTGTGTGAGTGTGTGTGTGCCCAGCGATAGATTGGTGCCCTGTCATCTGCCCAGCGCCCGAAACCTTGTCCCCTGGATGGGCATGGGAAACCCCCCCGCGACTCTAATATAGGATAATGCGGAAGATAATGAATGAATAACTAATGAGGATGGTGTTGTAGACAGGGCCACGGAGGCGTTGCATGACTACTTCACTGGACAGAATAAGATGCAGCTTGTGTCGTGGACTGTGCAGTGAGCTCTAGCAGCAGAGTGACATCCATTAAGGATTTCCATTGAAAACCTCCCTCTGCTGTGAAAATGAACCAACATGATTTCTGTGAAACCTAATACATTATAAATAAAACAGGTATTTTCCAAAGCAGGTTCTTTATCAATATTTTGTTGAAAATGCAACTTTGAAACAGAGATTGTTTCTGATATCAGGTTTATTTCTGGATTCTGAGGTCCCACACTGCGGTGCTTGTCAGGCCGTAATTCTCCTCCTTCACTGACTTTGGTAACTCAAACCTGGCCTGTTCATGCAGCAACATCTGAAAGTCCATGTTTTGAAACTGAGCACGTCCTGGATCTCCAATAAGCACTTGTGTTCCATGAAGCCTGATGCACCTCTGAAGCCATGGCTGCAGCTCCCGAGCGAGGGTCTCATCATAGAACATGTCCCCCAGCAGAATCAGGTCCCATGTCCCCTCTTCTGAGCCGATCAGGTTCTCCGTTACACAAGGTAAAGGTTCCAAAGTGTTAAGCTCACAGTTTAGCTGTGTAGCAATCAGTGCAACTGGACACATCAACAGGCAAATCATAAATGCCGCTATGCAAATAACGTATGACATCAAATAGACAGCTATGCTTTTGTCTTTACACACGCTTCACTCACTTGGATCGATGTCGTTGGCCACCACGTGAGCAGCACCACTGAGTTTAGCGGCGATCGCAGCTGCACCACAGCCACAGCCTAGATCCAGCACTCTTCTACCAAATGAAACCTCTGGAATGTTTAAGAGATACCTTAAAACACAAAGTGAAGTTTGCTAAAATGTGATCTGAGGTATTGGGGACTCTGCTGGACCCTCTTCGGGTGGCTTTTACAGTGGCTATGACAACTGTCCCCCTTCAGTCCTGCTTTTTCTGGAACAACTAGTTCTGGGGCGGGTCTTATGTCCTAGTTCATGAAATGGATGTGTCAGAGGTGCATATTTTGCTCTTTCGAGGCGACATCCAGACCTTGAGCAACAACGGTCTAGTTTCATCACTTGACCTCCCCCAATAGCACATGCAGACAATTCCTCATTCTTCGAGTACTTTGTGTCCTTGTTTGCGTCTGTTTTATTTTCTTCACTTAGCCATTCTATTTATTGTGGTACACGTTTTGTTGTTTTGGACCATGCTGCTGCCACTGTATCCAGGCCCATATGACCGACCTGGTGCAGCAGTACTGAACCCTTTTGAACCTCTGACCTCCTAAGGCCTGAGTGATGCATGTTGCAAGACGAGACCTTGAGATCAGTCCTCCTGCAAATCCTATTAAGTAAATACTTTGTGATCAAAGAGGGGAATTAAAGGTTATAATGAAGAATACTCATTCATTCATTATCTTCCGCTTTATCCTCTATTAGGGTCGCGGGGGGGGGTTCTCCATGCCCATCCAGGGGAGAACGTCTCGGGAGCTGGGCAGATACACCCAGGACAGGGCGCCAATCTATCGCTGGGCACACACTCACTCACACAAACACACTCTATATGAGGCAATTTGGAGAACTCAATTGACTTGATCCATGTTTTTGGACTGTGGGAGGAAAGCGGAGAACCCGGAGGAAACCCACATGGACACGGGAAGAACATGAAAACTCCACCCAGATGGGGATTCGAACTGGGAATCCCTAGCGCTGAGAGGAGAACGTGCTAACTAGCTAACTACTAAGCCACCGTGCCGCCCGCATTACAGATGTAAACAAATAAAATCATTAGTGCAGAAGGGAAAAGCCCCTCCCTAAACTTACACAAATACTTTAAGCTGCTGTATGCAGCATTAACACTTGCTGTATTGTTAGTAACAGAAGAAACTAATCTAATGTTATGGTTTGGGGAGTTACCACAGTGACCAAACGCTGTCATGTGTTTCCACAACTCAACCTATAAACTCTAATACACATTTAGGTCACACTATAGGTACACCATACGCCACTTGACCAACTAAATTATTATTGCATGTTGGGGAACATCATAAGCTAAAATTATGTGAATTGAATTATGTGTCTAAGCCATTTTCTCACATGAATAGGTTAGTTACTTTGTTCTCTGAACATGTCTTTGGAAGATAAAGTGTTCTTGTTTTTGTCTAATGACTGAGACGTTGACAGCTCAACCAGATTAGAAATGAAGGCCTCCTGTGTTTAGACCAGAGATGGGGTTGTAGGATATATAAGGACAGCAGGAGCAGAAAGAGAAAAGCTTTTTACTAGGGTTGTTGCATGAGAACCTTCGAGTGTTTTATTAAATAAGGTCTCCGATATCTCCAAAAGTGAGGTTCCAGCTCCACCCTCCTGCATTAAATGGTATAGAGCGCATCAATTTTGGAGAAAGACAAACACAATACATAGTTAATTTGATCTAAAAAGCAACTTCACCACACCATGCCACTTAATCCTACACACTGCTTTTAAAAAGGATTTGTTATACGGCCCTTCCATGGGTTTTCTGTACTATACAGACATTACACTGTTTACAATTGCATCAATATCGTATTGAATATGTAACGTCCTTGTAAATGTTTTTTTTTTTTTTTAAACAATGTTCCAATGTCCACGTGCACACACACATACACTCATACACTCACTGATATATTATCTCCTCATTAGAGCTGTTGTCAGCCCTCATGTTGGTGAAGTGTTGCCAGGTTCCTCCTAGTGCAGAACAATGACCGGTCTCATGTGGCATGAGTGTGTAAGCAGTTCCCGGATAATAAAGCGTTCACTCCTAAATTTAAATGCAAATTCCGGGACTATACGTCTCAGTGCATCAAAAACTGCAGACATCCAGATCCAGATTTATCTTTACCCTAATAGAGGATGAAGCAGGAGATAATGAATGAATGTTTGAGACTCAACCACAGTAGTTAACAGACTATAGAGGCAGTGTACCATTTTTTAAATATTTAGATTAAATAGATGATTACATTATTTAGTCTTTTTATTGTGGGATTTTTATCAGAAGTCCAAAAACATGGATCAAGTCCAACTGAATTCCCCAAATTGCCCCATATAGAGTGTGTATGCGTGCGTGTCTGTGTGAGGGAGTGTGTGCCCAGCGATAGATGGGTGTCCTGTCCTGGGTGTCCCGAGACTCTCCCCCGGATGGGCATGGGAGACTCTCCCCCGGATGGGCATGGGGAACCCCCCCCCCCCCCCCGACCCTAGTAAAGGATAAAGCATTGTCGGAAATGTTTTTACTCTCTGATATTTTAAGGTCATTTACATTTATATTTGGTCCTTTTTTGGACGCCTTTATCCAAAGAGACTTAAAAGGAGAACACAGGGTTAATCACAACATTCATGACGCAATGAGGGTTAAGGGTCTTGCTCAAGGACCCACATTGGTAACCTTACCTGGGATTTGAACCCCCAACCTTCTGATTGATAACCCAACACCCTCAGCACTGAGCTACCGCGCTCAGTAATAAAGCAGGTCATAAGGTAATAAAGCGGGATGTGATACCTGGCTAGCGCTTGTCCTCCAGGCCAATAAATCGCCCAAAAAGGTTCTGGAAGAGGCCAGAACTCTGCTCTCTCCGTCCAGAAGCGACATTTTGGAGAAAAGAGCCGTAAAGCGAGTTCTGGAGTTAAACTGCTGCTCCGCGCGATCTCTGTGTGCTCGATAATAAAGCGCTTTATTTCCTCATTAGATTTACAGTAATGTTTATATGCAACAGCAGCCTGACACAGTGGACTTGTGGACACATGATAAACGCGGTTTAAACGGCGGAACATGTTCAGAGAAACATTTATTCTAAATTTATTCACTAAACGGAGATTTCAATTTATACAACACATTTTATAACAAACTGTTTTCTTCCTCCTCCTTTGTTAGGCGGTTGACAACAAAATTGATGTGTGTTACCGCCGCCTGGTGGACGGGAGTGAGCGATGAGCCGTGGTACCTAATCTGCTTCTTTTATATTATGGCGTCTAATCCTGTACATTTAGTCATTCAGCAGACGCTTTTATCCAAAGCGACTTACAAATGAGAACATCACAAGTCAGAAGTTATACAGAAAACCAACTACACTGTAGAATCATCAAACCTGATTGTTATTTAATGCTGCGCTCCTCCACCT
Source organism: Corydoras maculifer (assembly GCA_019802435.1). Classification (NCBI taxonomy): domain Eukaryota; kingdom Metazoa; phylum Chordata; class Actinopteri; order Siluriformes; family Callichthyidae; genus Corydoras; species Corydoras maculifer. The sequence goes on from JAFMOD010000970.1 coordinate 441,520, forward strand.
TTTTTTCTTTCACGATAATTCATGATTTATGTATTTGTTAAAATCTACTTTATTTTTCACAATTTACTAATAAAATATTTTTATTTCTTTAATTCTAAGTTTATATTTGGTACTCTGTATTAGTGCGCGCTCTATCGCTGGTGTTATTATTAATATTGTTTCGAATTTATTCACTAAACCACGCAAATGAACCAAACACGCAAGTGAATCATTTTATTGAAGTGAGTCCAACGATTCACCGAAAAGATCCGAGTCGTATGTGGTACCGGTTCATGTCAACACACACCTCTGCAGCGTCACCTGCCGGATTTGAAGTGAAGTGTCTCCTACTAAACTTAAACACGTTAATATTTACAATAAGTGTAAATTAATAAGTACTTACATCCATCCATCCATCATCTTCCGCTTTATCCTCTATTAGGGCCGCGGTGGGGTTCCCCATGCCCATCCAGGGGAGAAGGTTTAGGGCGCTGGGCAGATACACCCAGGACAGGGCGCCAATCTATCGCTAGGCACACACTCACTCACGCAGACACATACACACTCTATATGGGGCAATTGACTTGATCCATGTTTTTGGACTGTGGGAGGAAACCGGAGAACCCGGAGGAAATCCACACGGACACATAATGATGTAATAAATGTCGAAAAAATAATTAAACCCAAACACCTTTACTCGTGTGAAGTATGAAGTATTAGACGTATCTCCCTTAAAAAATTACTACAATTAACTAATTTTAGGTGTCATTAGGAGAGACTGGGACCTTAAGATATGACAGATTTTGGATCCAGGAACGAAAACTGTCAACTGTTGCTCATTTAAAACATAGTGTATAAAAGTCTACACTTTAAACATCAGCAGTTAAATGTTAGAAATGTATCTTCAATGAAGGATTACATAAACATCACATACTCCATCATGTGTGTAATGTAATATTTACATGACCAGCATTAAAGCAAGATTAGGGGATATAAAACAAACCAAATTATATATACATATATACATTTATAATAAAATTTATTTAAAAAATTATGATGGTACTGCATTATTATATAATAAATCATATTTATGTAGGAACATAGTACAACATAAGGATATGCATTTTTAAGTAACAGATATGTGAAGTGTTTTTTGTTTCATTCTTAAATGTTTACTTTCTATGATTCATGAAAACCATGATGCTCTACAGAGAGACTTGTTATGGAAATTTAACAGGTTAAGAAAAGTGTGAAGTGCAAATCTGGTCATCTTATTGTTAAGAGGAGGCAGGACTCTGAGCCTATGCTCTGTATGAGCATCACTATGGAGATTCACACAACACTCAACAACTTACTTACAGCTAACAGACATGAGCTGAGAATGTCAAATAGAAAAGGACAAAATCAAACTGGAAAACATAAGAAATATATATTATTAGTTTACATGCTGTAAATAATTTGTGAGTCATTTTTAGGTGGTGTCTTGGTTGCACGGTGTGAGAATTTTCTTGTCCGTGTGAAATATCATTGCTGAGAAGTGTAAAAAAAAACAAGGAAGCTTAATTTCCATTATTAATCACTTCAGCTTACTTCTGGTCATTAAACCTTAGACCTGCTTGCATACAGCTCCATTCTGATAATAGACATGGCCAAATGGACTGCAGAGAACATGTTTAGTACAGACTGGGATGACTGGGACGGTCATCTGAGTCCTCAAGAAATATGGAACTCCATGCGAAGCCCTTTAAGCCTCTCTCAACTCGAGAAATCCCTCTTTAGATCCCAGGTAGGTTCTACATATATGTAAAAAAGTATGTATGATATTGTGACAATAAGAACATTATTTCCAAATATTGGCCAAAACAATCTTACTATTTTGATGGGAAAAATTTGCATTACTGTTTATCTTTAATTTTTTTTAGACTTTTCGTTTTACCGCAGATCAGTTAAAGCCTCTTGGTTATTGAATTGCAATGCTTTGCATTTTCTCACTGTATCACCTTTGTTTAGCCCTCAGCACTGAGGTGTGATAGGTTACCGGAGTCTCGCTCAAAGATCTGCAGCAGGTTAGCTTCAGGTTTTATTAAGCTCTGCTGTAAGTGTGTCTTACGTTTTTTGTATTTCAGTAATATTGTGTGCTCTTGTGTCTCAGCTCTCACATCAGTCAGAGTAAAATAAAATGTAAAGAATCTGATGAGGGGAAACAATGGCAAGCCGACTCCTGTTTAGCAGCAGAAGGTGCTTCTCTTGCACCCCAGGGGTTTGATCCGCAAGCTGCATTAAAAGAGATGACTGAGCGGAGACAAAAACTACAGCAGACTCATAATCAGATGGAATTACAGACAGACCTTCTGAAAGTAAACGAGAATCAACTCCAGCACAACCAAAGTTCCACCGAAGTTCCCGACCTGGAGCATAAGGTGAAAAAAGCATAAGTTAAATATGTTTCAGTTCTAGAAATGTTTGAAGCTCAATTCATTGTTTGAGCTTTTTTCTTACAGCATCCAACAAAAGCACTCAAAGCTCTTCAGCAACAGAAGCAGACAAACGACTTGAAGAGCTGCCACTGCATAGAACTACAGGACAAGTAAATATCTACATAAATTAGAAGAATAATCATTAGGAAATATTACTTATCGATTCTGTTGCAATTTAATTCTTAATTGATGCAGAATTGCATATATTATTATAACCTCTGGAATATTTAAACTTGTTTATGCATTTTTCTGTCAAAGGATACTTCAGCTGGAAAAGAAAATTATTAGAATAAAACAGAACCTGGATTGCAAAACAGCCAAGGAAAGTTTAGCCACATTAAAAAAGGACAATTTGAACAAAGAGGTAATATATATATTTACTACTAACACAAAAACATTGGCCTTCTGCTGAAGTTAATGAAATTGGGTGTATATTATTTAACAAAAGAAAAGAAAAAAAAAACAACTTTACAATAATTTTTTTTGTGATAAATAAGTAAAAATAAAAAAAGGTTTTAAGTAAAGCAAACAATTCTGCTTTTGAAAGGTTCCACCACCAGGTTAGAACCATCATTCTTTCCATCGTTTTTTTCAAATGCAGGAGAAATCAGATCTGCACCAGAGAGTTCAGAATCTGGAAATGCAGCTGCAAAAAGCTGGGCTCAGTGAGGAAGGATTCACACAAGTGTGTAAGCTTCTGGCAGAACTGACTCAGACCAGAAGCCAAACCGGTCAGCAGCAGCAAAATGCCATCTTACTAGAGGAACTTCGTTCAACCAAAGAGGTCAAGATTTAATTTATCCATTGACAATAATGAATTTCTAATAAAATAATAAGATATTACAATTATTTACCATTAAGGACCCTGACACTGCTTTCAGGAGAATGAAAAGCTGTCAATGGATCTGACCGCAGCCACAGAGAGACTTCAGCTAACATTACAGCAGCTACATCAGCTGGAGATGGAGAAGGTTACGCAAACTAATCAGATTGCAGAGCTGGAAAGTGAGCGCATGCAGCTGATCAGTGAAAAAGAGGAGCTGATGGATGTGTTTGACCCAGGAAATCAGGAGGAGCTCAGAAAGCTGCAAGACAAATGCTTTCAGCTCAGGTCAGTGATGATATAGACATAGGTGCGCCGAGAGGTGAACATGCCAACCACTTAACCACACTCTGCTAACTGCTGTACATGTTTAATATCATGGCAGTGGTGCTGATTAGAAGCAGAGTTGTTTTTCCCCTGAGACCAAACACTTAAGATAACTGAACATGCAGGATGTAGTGAAAACTGTCTACTTCCATAATAAACTGCCTAAACAGCTTGTAAAATTTTTTTGGCCAGGCAAGTGTGTACTTTAAACAGCATGTAAGAACATTTAAGGCAGTGACCTGTATATGTATGTACACTACAAACATCCCTGGCAAACTTGACAAGATGGCAGCATTGTTCCAGGGAGGTTTGTCTAAAATAAAAAAAACAAAAAAAAAAACAGAATTACATAGAACACATGACACTCTGGCGGCACGGTGGCTTATTGGTTAGCATGTTCACCTCTCAGCACTAGGGATTCCCGGTTCGAATCCCCATCTGGCTGGAGTTTCCATGTTCTCCCCATGTCCGCGTGGGTTTCCTCCGGGTTCTCAGGTTTCCTCCCACAGTCCAAAAACATGGATCAAGTCAATTGAGTTATTGAGTTCCTCAAATTGCCCCATGTAGAGTGTGTGTGTTCCCAGCAATAGATTGGCATCCTGTCCTGGGTGTATCTGCCCAGCGCCCAAAACGTTCTCCCCTGGATGGGCATGGGGAACCCCCCCGCAAACCTAGTAGAGGATTAAGAGGAAGATAATGAATGAATATGTGACACTCACCCAGCTCCAGTAGTTAACCACACTGGCTCTCTGTCTTTAGTAAATCTAAGGAAACACTACAGTTTGAGAAGAAGGAGCTTGAGACTCTCTGTCGTGGGCTGGAAATAAAAGTGCAAAATATGGAGGCTGACCATAAACTGAAAGAACAGGAACTGCACAGCTTGAAAAAAAACACAGAGCAAGAAAAGCAGGAGTTAAGAAGAATAGCAGCGCATTGGAATGAGCGCTGGCTGGATGTGGCCATGGAGCTGCAGTCTACTCAGGCTTTGTTACACAACCAGCAACAGAAGGAGCTGACAGAGGAAAGCAATACTACTAATATAAAATGTTCCGATAATGAAATGCAAAGTGGTGAATGATATTAAAATTCTGCATGTATTCATTTCAAATTTAGTAATTCATGGTTGCATATCTCCAACAACCAGTTAAGTCCATCCATTTAAGTCATCAATGTAAACATAAATTACAAAAAATAAAAGCCTACAAGTTCCCGAACTATTGTGTTTATAATTCGAAAAGAATCCAGCATCATAAAGCTAAGGAGCTTTATCAGCTTAATTAAGGTAGTACAAACCAAATATAGACTGACAAACTTAAGACAAAAGAAAAAGCTAAACGCATTGTTGTGTAATGCTTTCAGAGTGGAACTAAAGATCCAGTAAGAGCTTGTTGTATTTTGCAAAACTATTTTGTTTTATAATTGTTAAAGAAGGGCGGCACGGTGGCTTAGTGTTTAGCACGTTCTCCTCTCAGCGCTAGGGATTCCCGGTTCGAGTTTCCATGTTCTTCCCGTGTCTGCATGGGTTTCCTCCCACAGTCCAAAAACATGGATCAAGTCAATTGAATTTTCAAAATGGCCCCATATAGAGTGTCTGTGTGAGTGAGTGTGTGCCCAGCGATGGATTGGCGCCCTGTCCTGGGTCTATCTGCCCAGCGCCCGAGACGTTCTCCCCTGGATGGGCATGGGGAACCCCCCCGCAACCCTAATAGAGGATAAAAGAGGAAGATAATGAATGAATTGTTAAAGAGAATAAAATTCTGTTTTTTCTGCCGACACTTGTAAAAATTCTGTGCAACAGTGACCGTTCATTCCAGATGCATCAGCAAATGTTATCATTCTTTCTTTTTTAAATCCTATTTTAATCTTTTTGCATTTTATTTAATAAAATATCTTTAATATTACACAAATCTTTTAACTTGTACTTGTATGTAAATCATTGAACTTGTCACAAACAACAAAAAACTTTTTCCCCCAAAGATTTTTATTAGAGATATAATACAAAAACTTAGACTCCTCGAGGAGTCTTGAAGTTCATGCCCACTGTTGGCTGGGTGACCTGCAGGTTGGACAGATTGCCGAAATCCTGCAAAGAGAAGTAAGTATTGTATTATAATCGACTTAATTATGGCATTAATAGACAAATATTAAGATTAAATATAAATCTAAACGCATTTATATAAAAGTATGTGCAGTACAGTAAGACAGTGTTTCTTTAATCATATAGTAAGAAAGTCACATCTTAAATTATCTGACATGCCAGATTTTACTGTATATGGAGTTTGCATGTTCTCTGTACGTATAAAAGATTTTATTTCTCTACCAAAATCATACAAGTTAAACAACATCTGGTCAAGTGTGCATTTATATAAAAAAATAAATGACTAAAGTTTTATCAGAATCATTGTGAATAGATTGTTGATCTAACTCATTTACCAGAATAATGTGCAAAATAAATGATTTTAAAATAAATTAACATTTTGACTACTGTGAAAATTACACATTCATGTTTCACCTAATGTTTAGAAACATAATTTAATGAAACCATCCTCTTTAACAGCATCACAGAATTTCCTAATAAAATCAGTCCCTGTAAACACTTGTCAGAAAGCTAAAGGGTTTGTCAAGAACGGGTCTTCTAGCAAACACGGGGAAAAACTTTCATTTCACTCTTCCTGCATTATCAATGACCTGGCAACCAGACACCATAGTCACTTTCGATACAGGATTATTTTAATCCCACTCAGAAGCCTGTGAAATAAAAAACAAACATACCAGTAGCTTGAGCATCTCCTTGGTGTCAGGATCCACTTCAATGATCTCCTGGTCCAGTGCAGACACCTGGAGAGAGAAATAAGTGTCTTATAAAAAAACAAGAAAGAAAGAAAAAAAAAGTCTGGCATAAAGTCAGACAAGCAATGATGTTTGAAAGGTACAGGGTTTAACAGAAACAAGTGGTCCTGCAAACACGGGAAAGACTTTCAAAATAATTTTCCTGTAGTATCAATGACCTGGTAACCAGACACCACAGTCACTTTCGATACAGGATCAGAAAGAAAGCTATGATTCACCACCATGGACGTCTACTACAGAGATATACAGGATACTTAGCTCTGCTAATACTAGATTAATGTTAAGACTGTGTCACTACATTATTTACATTCACCTGATTAAAAGGTAATGTTACGTCTGAGAAAGCAGGTCAATCAGCATTTGACATTAACAAGAAATTCTTTCAGTAGTTAACTTACTGTGCTTCAAACATGATCACCAAATAGCATATACAAATACAGTGTCATTTCATAACACTTACATCAAACCTGCTCATAATCCAATCTGGTTTTAATGCCTAGATTTCTCCCACTCTTCTTTTTTGAAGCACAGGTGCTTAAGTTTTTTTTTCTTTTTTAAGAACATAAGTGTCAGCATTACAGAGAGTTAAGAAAGGACCATCAACAATTTACCTGTGATAACCAATTTGGAGACTGTATTGGCACCACAATCGGGTGGAAGCACCAGGTGGCATTCATCACCAGAACACTGGTTAACCACAATTCATCAACTATTAGAAGTCTCTACTATGGCAACATATTAACCTTACATTAGGTCTTGCTCCACCGTGTTACCTGGCTAATTTCTATCCAAGTTGAACTATTATAAGCTCACAGAATCACTGTGCTCCACAGGCTGGAGTTTTTACTTCCAACAGGCTGAATAATTTTGCTTAAAACAACTTAAAAAGCACCCCATTTTCCATACCTCTGGGACATAGTTGTCCCTCCTTTCTCTTTCCTCCTCCTGCAGTTTGATGGAGATGCCACGGACAGGTCCTCTCTGGATGCGCTTCATTAGATGGGTCACATACCTGCACATACATACACACATCAATACAGAACACAGGACAAGACTTGGAATAATTAAGGATTAAACCAAGGGTCTCACCCAGCGATTTTGTTGCGCAGCTTCTTGCTGGGGATGATGGCTATTTCTTCACACACGCGCTTGTTAGTGTGGAAGTCATTTCCCAGTCGGGTGTAGTACTTCTCAATGATGACCCGAGCGGCCTTCTTCACCGTCTTGGTCCTGACTCGTCCCTACATAGAAAAATACACATTTAAACTTACAAGTACAAGACATACTACTGCAAAATCAATTAGCACTTGTAGAATGAGGTGCTGCTTCTCAGTCGTGTTTACACCTAAACTAAGATCTTACAAAAGGTCTACTTACAAACTATTATTTTGCAAATCGATGAAAGCATCAGCCTTAAAAAACATTATTTTAGCTTTGTGCAAGCCATAATTCATACAGCAAAACCTATAACATTACTGTAACACTTTGATAAGACCAGGATTGATGTGAATAAAAATACAGATTAATTTTAATTAAGGTCATAACAGGAACCACACTAAGACTCACGACTCAGCTCATCAGTTTAGCAAGTACCTCATCTTAACAGGATTACTTGTCTTTAAACTTGATTATACATTGTACTTAATGATTATAATTAAGATAAGCCCAATCTTCAATCCAATAATATTAAACAGTCGATAAAGGTTGGGTTAAAAACGAACACTGTACATTAACTGAATATGCGAAATCACTGCTGAAACATCAATACAATTAACCATTATAAACTTTCATTAGTTAAAGAGACGCGTTAGCATGTGGTTTCATCTTTAAAAACACAATGTCTACTAAATAACGGTTTCTTAATTTTAACTGATTGATTAAGCTTTAAACATTAATATGAAGATGGATATTCGAGCTAATTCGTGTTTTAATTCAGCTCAGTTTGTATTTCTATGTAGCGGGATGCTAAGCTAACCCTCAGACGGAGCCTGCAGACCGACAGCTGAAGCACGTCTGTTAATTAGTTTTAATTTCGAATTAATCCGATCCTAATTCCCATTTACATCGACAAAGAAACAATCCTACGAACGCGACGCATGTTTGACGAAACTGTAAAATCCGCAGAAAAGGAGGATTCCAGCGGATTTCAACGACAATTTTGGTCAGAACTACCCACCATGTTGGATCAGGTTAGCCGAAGAGAACCTGCAGGGGCAGCACCGGAAGCTTAAAGCAGCGTGCAAAACGCTGGGTTACTGCCCCCTTACGGTCGGATAGAGTAGCGACATATTAATAACAATTCATTCAATTATTCATTCATTCATTATCTTCTGCTTTATCCTCTAAAAGGGTCGTGGGGGGGGTTTCCCCATGCCCATCCAGTGGAGAAAGTCTCGGGCGCTGGGCAGATACACCCAGGACAGGACGCCAATCTATCGCTGGGCACACACTCACTCACACAGACACACTCTATATGGGGCAATTTGGAGAACTCCGTTGACTTGGTCCATGTTTTTGGACTGTGGGAGGAAAGCGGAGAACCCGGAGAAAACCCACACGGACACGGGGAGAACATGGAAACTCCACCCAGATATGGAATCCCTAGTGCTGAGAGGAGAACATGCTAACCACTAAGCCACAGTGCCACCAACAATAATAATAATTATTATTCATTCATTCATTATCTCCCGCTTATCCTCTATTTGGGTCGCGGTGGGGTACCCCATGCCCATCCAGGGGAGAACCTCTCGGGCGCTGGGCAGATAGACCCAGGACAGGGCGCCAATCCATCGCTGGGCATAATAATAATTATAATAATAGTAATAATAATAAGAATAATACAGTTACATATTACATATTACAACAGCAGGGAGGCACGGTGGCTTAGTGGTTAGCATGTTCTCCTCTCAGCACTAGAGATTCCCGGTTTGAATCCCAATCTGGGTGGAGTTTCCATGTTCTCCCCGTGTCCGTGTGGGTTTCCTCTGGGTTCTCCTTTTTCCTCCCACAGTCCAAAAACATGGATCAAGTCTTTTATAGATTGTGTCTCTATAATATAGAGTGTGCCTGTTTGAGTGAGTATGTTCCCAGCGATGGATTGGCGCCCTGTCCTGTATCTGCCCAGCGCCCGAGACGTTCTCCCCTGGATGGGCATGGCGACCCTACTAGAGGATAAAGCGGGAGATAATGGATGGATGGATATTACAACAGCACAGAGTTCAAAAAGATACTCTGGTCAATAAACATTATAAATAAAATGGCATAGTAAGGTGTAAACATTGTATATATAAGCAACAAGCTAATTAAAGATGGTTCTTTGCATTTAGTTCAATGTTATGATTTGATTTAACGACATGAGCTAAGGGGGGGGGGGGGGGGGGGGGGGGGGGGGGGGGGGGGGGGGGGGGGGGGGGGGGGGGGGGGGGGGGGGGGGGGGGGGGGGGGGGGGGGGGGGGGGGGGGGGGCACGGTGGCTTAGTGGTTAGCACGTTCGCCTCTCAGCGCTAGGGATTCCCGGTTCGAATCCCCATCTGGGTGGAGTTTCCATGTTCTCCCCGTGTCTGCGTGGGTTTCCTCCGGGTTCTCCGGTTTCCTCCCACAGTCCAAAAACATGGAACAAGTTAATTGAATTCTCAAAAAATTGCCCCCTATAGAGTGTGTCTGTGTGAGTGAGTGTGTGCCCAGCGATGGATTGGCGCCCTGGAAACCTGGGTCTATCTGCCCAGCGCCCGAGACGTTCTCCCCTGGATGGGCATGGGGAACCCCACCGCGACCCTAATAGAGGATAAGCGGAAGATAATGAATGAATTAGCTAAATAAGATATTGCTGAAAAAAAAAATTAAGAACTCTGCTGTTTCTAACCATATCGAGATAAAATAATTAAGGTCTCTTCCTCTTCTATCCCTACAGTTCCTCTCTGAAAAAGTCAGCTTCCTGTTTGGTGTGGAGGCACATCACAGATTTCTAATCTCATCTACAAAATACAGCATATACGTATAGTCTTTCAAAAGGCTTAAACTTTGGTAAATTAGATAATGCAACTCTACTAAACAACTAATCCAACCTCGGTCCAGCTTTGCGCAGACTTGTGATGACATTTTCTTCAAATGTAAATGTCTGTGCAGAACTGTTTTTTTTTATTTTAAACTTTGTTTAACTGGGGGCAGCACAGTGGCATAGTGGTTAGCACGTTCACCTCTTAGCACAAGGGATTCCCGGTTCGAATACCCATCTGGGTGGAGTTTCCATGGTCTCCCCATGTCTGCGTGGGTTTCCTCTGGGTTCCCAGGTTTTCTCCCACAGTCCAAAAACAGGGATTAAGTCTATTGAATTCTCAAAATTGCCCCATATAGAGTGTGTATGCATGCAGGAGTGTGTGCCCAGCGATGGATAGGCACCCTCTCATGGGTCTATCCGCCCAGCGCCCGAGATGTTCTCCCCTGGATGGAAATGGGGAACCCCACCGCGACCCTAATAAAGGATAAAGCGGGAGATAATGAATGAATGAACTTTGTTTAACTAAGGAAAAAAAAAAATACATCAAACCTAACAACCTCCTTATCACCTAAATATGTCTACCATGCATACAATAGTGCTAAGCACTCTTGGTCACAAACGGTCATAAATAAAAACATATAACCTTTTAACTGAGGCTTGTAGAATTTGAGATGTCTTATTTTTTGACCCCTAACAAATTGCAGAATCACAACTTGGGATGAATTTGGTGGGGCAGCTGTTATATTTACCTGATTTTAAAATCCTGATAATTTCTTTTTGTTTGGTGAATCAGTCCATTTCCGGACAATCACAGAAACACATGAACACACACCTGGAGGAATTTGTAATTCATGCAATAAATGTGGTTCAGTGGTTCGTTGGTTAGTAGGGGCCAGGATTTTTTTCATAGATTAAGGTCCAACGTTGGTTTAGAACGTAATGTTACACAATCTTTTTTTATTATAATTATTTTTCACCAATTTAATTATGTGCACTGTTATTTTAGTTAGCTGGATATCAAAGTAAGGAGAAATATTAAACTGCCTTTATAAACTGCCTTTATAAAGTGAAGAATGAGAAATCATTCGACTTAAAATGCAGTAAAACTTTGCAGACAGGATTTCGGGAAGATAACTTCTAGAAGTAACTGAAAGTACAAAATACAAAATGAATCTGAAACCAAGTAAAGGATAACAGACTTTTATTAAACATAGGAAAAGGTCCGAACTAAGTTCACCCACCCGGACAGACACTCACACTCGCACACAAAATCATAAGGACATAACTTAAAAGTGCCAAATAACAATAATAAAACGAAACATTTTTACATTCATTAATCACTGTACATGAATAAAAACGCCCATTAAACAGTCATTTAAGAAAAAAGCTGCAACAGTGTCTGTAAAAAGCGGCTTTTTAGGATTTTCCCTTAATGTCTTAAACTTGAATACGTTTGCTTTACACAATATAAAAACAAAAAGGCAAAACAATAGTCTGAAAAAGAAAAAAAAAATTTTCAGTAGAAGACCATCAAACAATGAGATATTTACAAAATGTACGAGAAAAGAAACATTCAGTGTTCAATGTTAATCCGCTGGGATTTAAACAAACTGTGTATGCATCTGTGTTTAATATTCACACAGTTCAGTGTCGATGTGTGATGCACAGAAAACATGACAATTTAAGACTGAAGAGGAATAATCACATACAACCTTTTATTTACGTGGTAGTTGTTTAAATTAAAAAGAAACAGCTTTAAAAAGAGAGACATTATCACTTTGTTCTGATGGACAGTGGTACACAAGAACTTGAGCCCTTATCATTACAGTAACACAAAAACACAAGTGCTGATTTGAGAGCAGCTCAGGTTCAAGTCAAATAAAAATAGTAAGCAGGTCAAAGTAATAAATAAATACATACATTCAAAAGCTAGATGAAAAAAAAGCAAAGTAAAGAAGGCTAAAATAAGTTTTAGTTTAGAGAAGCTTCATCTGGGAGAAAGTAGTTAGCAGGAGTTTCATAGCTAAAGATGTTTCCTTAAAGAATAAAAAAAAAAACATAATTTTCTTTTTCATTATGTTTGATTATCATGTAAACCATTTTTATATATGGCATATTTAAATACTTTTTTATATTTTCTTCATTTTTTTATTTTTTCCTGAATGGCATTTTATTTATTATTAATATCAACAACACATCTAATATTATTTTAATGGAACAAGCATTTTTGTGAGATCTGAAATTTTTTAAAATCGTTTAAATGATCACCTGAGGATTTTAGAAAGAAACCGGAATAAATAAAGATCTTAAAATTATCTTGCATTCAGTTTATATTCAAACTGTGTACAAGACTGATGAATACGGGCCAATTTAATATATTGTTTCAGAATTAAACACAAATTAAAATTGGAAAATGTAGCAATTGAATCAAAATCAAAATAAACAAAAATAATAAGTTAAGTGATTCCCCAGAGCCTAATGCATTTTTAATTGTTTAATTGAACAATGCACCCAGATTACTGTTATTTACCCCACCAGGGGGGTGCCAATTAGACCTCAGGATTGCCAAAATTTTAAGATGTCCTTCCCACATGTGCACAGCGCACTTTCAAAAAGGATGTTGATTATACAGTACAAGATAAACTTTAAACATTCTTTACAAAATGCTGCAATTATTGATCCCTATTTAATTACAAATCCAGTTTAAAATGATAATACTTTACAGAACAGCTTTTGCAGAAAAACCCAGACTGTAATTAGGCCATTTACACAAGAAAAGCTTTGATACATATAGTCAAAAGTATTGGGAATTCAGGTGTTTGTCAGTTGCATTAACATATGCATACTTTATTTGGACTGCCTGAGTGCACAAATTAAGGTCCATGAACGCAGGTTTGGGTGGGTTTGTTGAGGCCTGAACTTAACCCCAACAAAAACCTTTGAGATATACAATCCAGGTCCTGCGGCGCTAGTAGTATGACGTCACAAACACACTCTAAAATCCTGTAGGAAAGCTATCCAGAGGAGCAAAATCTGTTCATACCTCAAAAGGGGGGGACCTAATTATGATGGAAAAGGCGGTCATGCACCTGTAAATGTAATGTGCAGGTGTCCCAATACATTTGTCCATTGTGTATCTAAGGTCAATTTTTGACTATTAAAGTAAAATTAAATGGTACGCATTGGTTTTAAATGATCAAAACACCACTACAATATTTGTGCAACATAATCAAGTTAGTGGGTTAGACATGGATCTAAATGCCATTTTCAATAAATCACTGCCAAAACAATTTCCACTTTATCAGGAACATTTAAAAATTACTTTGTGACTTTTACCTTATTAAGGAGATAAAAGCATACTGCTCATATTCATTAATATAATATGTTTGGTTTTCTTACAAGGAACATTGTACAGTAGCTGCTACTAATGATTATGTGATGAAAGAAGAATAAAGAGGTTAAAAATTGGGAATATTGTTTTTAACGATGTGCATCCCCTCATAAACATCTACAAATGTGATTATGTGGAAAGATTATATTGGTTCCTGTTTCTCAATTCATCATTCCTGTTCCTAATAAAGTGACTGGCGAGATAATATTTTAGATAGTGGCAGTTTAGTGGTCAGGGTTTACTTTTAATGAAATTCCAGTACAGAACTGACACTACCACTCATACATACAGCTATCAGTGAGTTACTGAGGAAAAATGTATACATCACGGAGTAATAATGGATGTTTTATTATACAAATGCTTTAAAACTAAAATGTATAAAAAAACTTGAAGAAAAAAAAAAAAATTAAAACATAAAAAAAAAAAATTATAGAGAAAAGAGACGAAGTTTCTCTGTTGGGAAAAAAGAACTGAATTAAAGATGACAATGAGAAATCCATTTGTTCTTGTAGTAATAATTAGTTCACCCCTGCATATACAGAGGGCATGAATAATGATTTTATAAAATTCAAAACAAAATTCAAACAAGAGGAAATGATGCCACATTGTATTATTCTATTGTATATAGAGAAGCAGAACGATACAATGTTGCAGTGCTGATCTTGAACTCTACTGCTTCCCATCACTTCTTTTCGGGTTACCTTTCTTACACCTTTTATTTATTTCATGTTTGCTTGCACCTTTTCACACCCGCTTCCCCTCATGCACCCCTGCTCACTCCCTTATTCACACACACGCACCACCATTCGCTCAAACCCCATATCACACGCATCCCCACTCACATCACCTATCCTCATTTACTCCTTAAGTGCCCCATTTTTGTATCATTGTCCTTTAATCTTTCTTAACTTCTGTCTATCTATTACTGACACTATCTCCTTTTCCTTCCGCCCTTACTTGCATACTGACTTAATCTCCTAAATGTATAATAGAAGCCATGGCGCGCATCATGCAAACAACAACACCATTAAATACATTTCCATGAAATATGGCTTTTGCTTATTTAACATTTTACATGCAAGTACCTTCAGAATAAATACTTCAATATACTGAGTCATCTTTCCGATACTGGTTAAAAGAGACAGACTTTCAGCAAGTTACGTATCCATGGCAGAATCCTGTAGTTATTTATAAACATATCCACATAGACGTGGTACCTGTTGCCCTTTTACATGCAGTTATCATTGTGATGTCACAGTGCGGTGTTAAACGCGGTACCGAACGCCTCAGTAATTGCTGACAGAAAAATCTGAAGTAGTAAAGTATTCTTGAGATGTGCTGAGTCTCCACCCCAAAGCAGCAACAGAAAACAAGAAAGCAGGACAAAGGTGAACAGCAGGATGAAACACAACATGATGGTCCTCTACTGACCCTTAGGCAGACCTCCATATAAAAACCAAACAAATAACATAAATTAAGGAACCTCAGGTTAAAGGACAGGCCATCTCCAATTGCCTATCCAGAAGCTTCCACAGAGCAACAGTGTATCACTTCCCTGTTCTAAATGGTGGTCTCTGGAGAAGCTCACATCAGCAGTGCAGTGAAACAACGGAGACAGGTTAATATGGCTCATGTGTGCCGTGGAGAACTTTTCTTCCTCTTACGCTTGAAGAAACAGCAGCACCTGAGGAGAACATTCAAGTTTAGCAGAATTTGTGATCCGGCAACAAATCTAATACAATTTAGATGAAAAGAGGGTTTGTGAGGGTCTTCACATGAGTCACAAAATGTAAACGAAAACACGGTTCACGAGACATCATGAGTGTCAGTAAGGTGTGCAGACATGCCGTAGACTCTCCGTGCCACAGGTGAACAACCCTTACTTGTACAAAAATAATGCTTATAAAAGAAGTGGATGGAAATAAGAAATTGCAAAAGTTGTGACATCACAAATTGATCAGTGCAATTTCAGTTTTGAGCCCATAAACATCAATAAGGGTTTCTTTAAAGAAATGACTCTTAAAGATATGATAGCACCTTGTATATTACTGTGACAACCATTATTTATTTATTAATTAATTGGCTGTTAGAACTGATTTGGTTTAAACTGTTAATATATTAAAATATTACAGCTTTAAGTATGTAAATATTCGGTAATTACAAAACCCAAACGATCCTTATATCCAGTTTCCTATTGTTAGTAAGAGTGAAGTCTGGGCCAGTGAGTAAGTGATTTAGTGAGTAAGCAAGCAATTGTGCAGAAGGGTTATCATAAAACAGCTAAAACTACATTATATGAACAAAAGTATTAGGACACCTACAGATTTCACATACAGGAGCTTTAATGACTGACCCACAGCTATCACTCATTGTGGAAAATCTTCCACAATATTCATTTATGTTTTGGGGAATGTAAATGCAGTCCTCATTAAGAGCATTAGTAAGGTCAGACATTGATGTTGATCTCTCAGTTTTTGTTTTAGTAAATATGGTTATCAGTGCAGTAAGGTGATCATAGTTACTGGACTAACTACAGCTAACTAGTAGTAAAAAGTCTTAAACTGTACCAGCAACTAAATGACCAATGCAGCTTTTTAGAGAAAATCAGCTTTATTTTGTTTTGCCCATCAGTCAGTTCTGTGGTTATTACACCGACAGAAAGCTGACACAGTGGATGAGTTTCAGAAGGTGGGACCAATGCACCATAGTTAATGTCGGCTGATGCAGGAAGATGGTTGGTGCATAAAAAAAACTGGCAAAAAATAAAAACCAACACTAGCTATTTGGGCGTCTGTAAAATGAAATTAAGGGACTAAATAAAAAATGTATTAAAACTTTTTGGTGTTATTGTGGGTCAGTAAATGAGCGAGTGAGTTGTGCTAACATTTAGCCTGTTAGCCCATCCCTTTAATATTACAGCAGAGAGACACTCACCACAAGTTGAGCATTTTCACGCAGCTACAGAAAGCGTAGAGAGAGAGATAGAAATTAATACTGTACACAAAAACAGGTGACGTGACACGGCATGCAACATCCCACCTACAAAAACAAGGTGGGGGAATGGGAAAGGTGGAGGCACATGTAAATAAGGGGAATGTGATGGTGTAGTGGATGGATGATGCCGAATGACGTGGATCTAAGCTTTACGACATGAAAATGAGGTAAGAGAAATAAAAGAGACGAGAAACGCCACACGTACTTTGTCTCGTCCACCACTTCCACCTCCGCCTGCGTGGTGATTGGGGGGTTAGAATGTGCCACCAAAGGCTCATCTGCATTCAGCTCCCCATTGGTAGAGCTAACGACCTTAAACACACAGAGAATAAACATTATTATTAAAGTGAAAATTCAGATATTCATTCATTCATTGATTATATTCCGCTTTATCCTATATTAGGGTCACGCGGGGTGTGGGGGGGTTCCCCATGCCCATCCAGGGGAGAACGTTTCGGGCACTGGGCAGATACACCCAGGACAGGGCGCCAATCTATTGCTGGGCACACACTCACTCACACAGACACACTCTATATGGGGCAATTTGGAGAACTCAATTGCCTTGATCCATGTTTTTGGACTGTGGGAGGAAACCGCAGAACCTGAAGGAAACCCACGCGGACACGGGGAGAACATGGAAACTCCACCCAGATGGAGATTCGAACCGGGAATCCCTAGTGCTCAGAGGAGAACATGCTAAGCACTAAGCCACTGTGCCGCCGAAAATTCAGATATGTTGATTAAAAACATTTTCCAATTATTAAAATAAATATTGTTTATTGGTATTTAAGTAACACTATACAAAGCTGCAAACAAGCAGGTCCTTCAAGCTTTTTAAAAATAAAGGACTTCTTGTATGGGCAACGGTGAGACAAACAGCCCGGTGTGTCATTAAAGAGTCCCGTTCGCCCCTGTGCTTCAAATTGACAGCATGCTACTCATTATTGTGTGCATGTCTTAAATATTGTGGATGAACCTGATTTCGCAGCGCATGATGTGAAGATCTTTCTCTGTTGGTCTGTGTCTCTCTGGTGACGGCAGAAGCTCCTGAGTCCACGTGAACTGACCCTAAGGGAGTAGGCTGCGTGAAAGAACAATTTTTGTGATAAATCACTTGAACACTGTAGATAGCATTTATAATCCATTATGAAACAGTTGTAATGGGATCATTGTGAACTTCAGCAATCTGTTCAGAGTTCTTGTTCTGCTTAGTGACTACGTTCACATATGGATCCAAACATTCACAGACTGACTTTTGAAAATTCCTGAAGACAAGTAAGAAGCTCAGCCATACCAGCATAGTTGGTATATTCATCATTATATCATTTGCAAATACAACAACCCATACATTTATTAAGGCAGTCTCCAAAACATTCATAGGGAATGTGTGTGGAGGTCAGGCCCCGACCACATAAATAAACCTTGCTTGGAACTCAAATATGAGCTGAGCTGTGTAAAGCTGCCAAATAATTAGAAACATAACTGATAAAAATTATTTTCCTGCCACTGGAATTATTAATAATGTATTATACAAGTAACAAGCTATAAAGTTTGTTTACTTACTATTGGCCTGCCAACCCAGTCATATGTGTAGTCGAATGTGTAACCCTTTCGTTCAAACAGTTCAGTAAAGAGAGTCCTCAAATATTCATAATCAGGCTTTTCGAAAAAATCTAACCGCCTTACATAGCGCAGGTATGTAGCCATCTCCTCTGCAAAGGTAAAAACACAGCACAATTGGTTTACAATTAAAAGCCTCAGTGTAAATTATAACAGCTCTTAATATCACAGTTAAGACTGTAAATTATATTCATAGACTTTAATAATATTTAAAACAATAGTTTTAAAGTGAGTGCTTTGAATCATGGCATGTCATAATTAGAGGTGGATATTTCTACAAAGGTGACAACACAATATTATCAATCTCCAATCGTTCTTGGGTGTGAAAAAGCCATGCTATTACCACAAATATCAGAATAGTGAAGACATTTCTCAACAAATCAGAATGTCAGGTACAAACTAACATTAAAACAACAATTAAAACTTTATAAGGTTGTCACATACCTGGAAAGTTCTCACAAAGAACCTCAATGGGCGTGTTGCGCTTGGTGTCTCCGATTTTCTGATAACGTTCCTTTAATGTGTCAGCCTGTTACACCATTAAAATACATATTAGAGCCTCGACCAAATAAACTGCAGACCAGAGGAATTACACACGGTCCACAAAAGATGCAATAATCATACTTCAGACTCACCTTCAGGCCCTGCCATGGCAGACTGCCCCTCAGGAAATACATAAACATGTGACCAAGGGCTTCAAGGTCATCTCTTCGACTCTGCTCTACAATTGGATCATACACATACAATGTTAATTAAAGCGGCTGGCAATCAATTACAAAGTAAATGACGCGCAGCAAATTAACAATGATCTTTTAATGTTATGAATCATATTTAAACTGATGATGCATAAAAGTGCAAAGCAGTCTTGAGTGAAAAGGCTCCAAGAATTTTTGGTAAATTTTTCTCCATTAATTCAGAAGAGCCTGATTTGACATGGCCTCATATGCAATCTCTGTTTTAGCCCACCATATGGTGTTTGACAAAGTGCAGGACCTATCAAAATCTTCCACACCAAATTTTCCCAACAATGACTTAATAAATCTTGCTTTCTGTGAAAAAAAAAATGTGCTGGAATAAAAAATAGCCTTCCCCAAACTGTTCCCACAACTTTGAAAGGACAGCAACGGCCATAATGTATAGCTTGATGCTTATTATTCTCCACCTAATGTAATAGCACTGAATAATAAACCGGAATTCAGCACTATGAGGTGCATCCCAATACAGCACAACACAGTGTATAGACATGTACCTTTTCCTAGATGTGTGTTGATGGACATGTAGCGCGCCGTGCCCGTCAGGCTCTTATGTTCTCTGTATGGTATGTGTTTTTTGGTGTCAGGGTCGACATACTCCTTTGCAAGGCCAAAGTCAATGATATGAATAATGCGTTCCTTTTTACTGCCATGACGCCCGATTAGAAAGTTCTCGGGCTTGACGTCACGGTAGATGAGGTTTTTGGAGTGGACATATTCCATTCGAGAAATCTTAAAAAACAAACAGAAAGCACCATTAACGCAGCAACCAATGGCAGTAGACCTGGTTATCTTCTCAATCATGCAAATAAGTTCTAATTGAACTTTTTATCCACTTGTATTAAACTGTGGATAAAATAAAAAAATATTAATACAAAGAAACAATGTTAGCACCATACTTAATAAGTGTAACACAACCCTACTATAGACCAGGGGTTTAAAACACAATCCTCTTTTAAACTACCGCCATCTAAGGCACACTTGTATAGATTGGGTAAGAGACATCAGCCTTTACTCACCAATTGTATTGCAATCATTAGGACTGTCTTTAATGAGAATGTTCTCTCACAGAGATCAAACAAGTCCTCTAAACTGGGACCGAGCAGCTCCAGAACCATGGCATTATACTTCCCACAGGGGCCAAAATAAAAGACTTGTGGCAAGCCCTCCGCTAAGAGGGGGGAGAGAGCGAAAGAGAGAAAAAACAAGGTATAAAGAGAGAACGAGCATTTAATACATACTCAGTGTTTTATTAGGTGGAATATAAGAACTTTAATTAAACATTTAGAGAAACAGAAGCAATGTTTAAACATCATTTTTTATGCAAATCAGAAATTGCAGCTGCAAACTGCAAAACTATCTGTCAACTGTTGTTATTTGCCAGCATTACATTTTTTGCTAAATCATTTATTCTTATTACTTAACATAATCAGTTACAGTTGGAACCGATGTGGAATTAACGGCAAGTTGTACTACTGCCCTAAATCCATAATGCAGTGCAGCAAACTCTACAGCAGAGCTGGAACCTCCAAAATTAGGTACACATTGTGCATCATGTTCTCAGAGCCTTCAGCCTAAACCTGTTCAAATTTTATTGCCCCTAAATCTCTATAACTGTAGGTGACCATGGTGCTGTCAATCAGAAAATGGATTTTGAATAGGAGGTAGAGTCGAGAAGGCGTTTAATTTACCTTCTGTTCTGTTAATTTTGTGCAAAACTTAAATAAGAAGCTCTTAAGTTGGAGAGAGAGAGAGAGAGAGCAGGAGAATGATAGACAGCAAGACATCAGAGCTGTGTGAGTGAACGTATATATAAAGAAAATGATTCTGTGTTGTTAGTGGTGTAATTGTGATGGTTTTGCAAAGTCGACATCAGTCAGCAATAAAGAGAGTTTTTTTTTTATAAATAATGTTCATAATAGGCGGCACGGTGGCTTAGTGGTTAGCACATTCGCCTCTCAGCGCTAGGGATTCCCGGTTCGAATCCCCATCTGGGTGGAGTTTCCATGTTCTCCCCGTGTCTGCGTGGGTTTCCTCCGGGTTCTCCGGTTTCCTCCCACAGTCCAAAAACATGGATCAAGTTAATTGAATTCTCGAAATTGCCCCATATAGAGTGTGCCTGTGTGAGTGAGTGTGTGCCCAGCGATGGATTGGCGTCCTGTCCTGGGTGTATCTGCCCAGCGCCCGAGACGTTCTCCCCTGGATGGGCATGGGGAACCCTACCGGGACCCTAATAGAGGATAAGCGGGAGATAATGAATGAATGAATGAATGAATGAATGTTCATAATGCATCTTCATTGCTTGCTACATCAGAACAACTGATGAAAAAAGAAACAGAAGGAGAAAAGGGGATCAGATCAGTCACCTGTGCTGCCCAGAGTTTTATAAAAGCGGTACTCCAGATGTAGCTGTGGTGCTCGCGACTTTACAGGTTCCTGGACAAAGAGAGTTAGCCATGTAAGCTTTAGGATCTTGTTATAAAATTACAAAGTTTAAATAAAAGTCTTTATCTGTTATCTTTTTATCTGTTACTTTCATATGGTGTTTGATATTAAAAGATTACTTACCAGTTTTATTGCCACATACTCGTTGGTGTAAAGGTTCTTACCTACAACAAAACAAAAGACTTTACTTTTTAATTTCCTGAAAGACCTCAAGCGGCTCAGTACTAGGGATCACCGGTTCAAATCCCCATCTGGGTGGACTTTCCATGTTCTCCCCGTGTCTGCGTGGGTTTCCTCCGGGTTCTCCGGTTTCCTCCCACAGTCCGAAAACATGGAACAAGTCAATTGAGTTCTCCAAATTTGCCCCATATAGAGTGTGTTTGTGTGCGTGTCTGTGTGCCCAGTGATAGATTGGCGCCCTGTCCTGGGTGTATCTGCCCAGCCCCCGAAACTTTCTCCCCTGGATGGGCATGGGGAACCTCACCGCGACCCTAATAGAGGCTAAAGCGGGAGATAATGAATGAATGAATGAAAGACCACAAGCCACAATGGGCATCACAAGATCTCAATTGCTAAAACAGACTGCAAGTTCAACCTTCAAATGATTTTTTTTTAATAAATCATAATTTCTCAAAAACTATGAAACACAAACCAAGTTTCAGCTCCCCGAAGTTCCCACAGCCAATCTTCTTCCCCACGCGAAAGTTTGGGCCGACCATAAGCACTCCGGAGGAACTAGAACCAGAGGGGCGGGAGTGTGCGCTGCGGCTCTGAGAGGCTTTAGTGTTCCGTGCAGGCCGCTCACCCTCTTTCTCCCGTGTGTGCTCCATGGCAGTGGGCACCAAGGGAGCAAGAGAGGCCCCTGAGAGAGAAACTCAGTCTGGCACTGTGGGCATGGGACAGCTGAAGAAGGAACCACACACAACCTGATCTTCTCACTTCATAATATCAATTCTGTAAAGGATAAAAGAAAGCAAGATCCAGACAGTGAGAGGTTTATGAACAATCCAGAGGTGTGCTTCATACTTACTCTACTATTGTTCTACCAGGAAATATAACTAATTCTATCAGTCTAGTTTCAGCACATTACATGTCTCTAGTTGTCTCAGCTTGATCTCAAATCTCTGAGCAAAGATTGCATAGAGAATTTGAGCAGCATATCAGATTTACACTCAAGATTACGTGCTTGCCAGTATTTGTACGTGGTGCAGGAATGTTACATGTCATTGAATCATATGTATAAATTTATCTGCACTCCTTATATGTATATAGATATACAGATAGACGGGTAGATAGTGTGCATCACATTTTCCTGAATGTGTGCCGAGTATCAAATTCCCAGATCTAAATAAGTACACTTATACTTATATGTACATTTGTATCATATTGCGTTGTTGCTCTTGTACACTTTATGTGATTTGTTGACCTTTCCTGAAGAATCTGTACACAATGCATATAGATGAAACCACAGAACTCACCACCACGGTAAATACATAATTAATAAATTAATAGGTATACAAATGCTGCATCAAACACTTCATTTCACCAACTATAATAACCAGTAGAGGTCACAGATGCAAAATGGGTATTTTTATGCCCATTAATTGTGCCTATGGTTAAAAGTATTTTTATGGATGAATCAGGAGGATGGAATGACTTCTCCATTTAGTGCATGAAGAACAAATCAGTAGCACAGACTCTGAAGTTAAGCAGGTCCTGAGGTAGACCCACAACTCTAAGAAATAGAGCGAAACCACCATGGTTTCCTTTTATCAATATTTATTGCTAGCTACTAATTTGTGGGATTTTAAAAAGCACATCAATGGGTAGAGTTCAAATCTTACCAGATCTGATTTCTACATTTTAAACGTGTGGTGGCTCAGTTGTTCAGTAAATTGCTATTAATCAAATAGGGATACGCCACCAAAGGTCGTCAATGTGGGCCCTTAAGCAAGGCCATTAACTCTTAAGCCTTGGGACAGGCATCTGTAAAATGAAATACTGTAAAAAAAAAAAAAATTTATCAGCATCAAAACGTCCCTGACTGCACCTTCAACACAGGAAATCATCGCTGCTAAAAAAAAAAAGTGCGATGGCCTGTTGCTATATTTTTTTGTTTCTTTAACATGACCATTCATATTTCATAACTTTCAATACTCACTTCCGTGTAACACGCACAGGGTTTAAGCAGCATGTTAATATTTAATGATAAAGGATTCTTAAAGCATCTTTAGAAAAAAACACCCCTTACTGTCCTTTCCATTCCATCATCACGATCTGTGTCGGTCACCTCTTCACATTTTCTATGCTTCTATCATCTCATTAATAATACACCAACACACGTCATTCAGATTAAAAATTGTCATTATAGTACAGGCAATATAGCTATTAACATTTACATATGTGCTATAATATATATAATCGCATCTCACCATCCCACCAGATCTAAAGGTCCAAAGCTAAAGAATGCAGAACAAAATGTACTTAATTCTCTGAATGTGACAAATTAATTTTAACCATTAAAAATTACCCTTAGACCTGTAGTGGTAAATATGTGCGGAACGAGGACTAAAAAAATAAGTTTTACATCATTCAATACTACAGCCATAAGATTCAAGTCAGTCCATCACAAAGAAACTGTTTATTTAAATGAATGTATAAATTTGAATATATCAAAATCCCTCCCTCGTGGGCGGCTTAGTGGTTTAGCATGTTTGCCTCTCAGCGCTAGGGATTCCCGGTTCGAATCCCCATCTGGGTGGAGTTTCCATGTTCTCGCTGTGTCCATGTGGGTTTCCTCCAGGTTCTCCAGTTTCCTCCCACAGTCCAAAAACATGGATCAAGTCAATTGAATTCTCAAAATTGCCCCATATAGAGTGTGTCTGTGTACGTGAGTGTGTGCCCAGTGATGAATTGGCGCCCTGTCCTGGGTCTATCTGCCCAGCGCCCGAGACGTTCTCCCCTGGATGGGCATGGGGAACCCCACCGCGACCCTAATAGAGGATAAGCGGGAGATAATGAATGAATGAAAAAATGAATCTGATTCCTGATTCCCTCACTCGTGTATTTGTGTCCATTTCAAAAGATGTTCTGCAGAATCAAACACTGCTACCTGAGACTCTGCTTTTACATTCAGAACCTCTGCATATGGACCACCAGATCTGAAATGGGTTTCAAACCTGCTGCCTTTCTGTAAATCTATAATGGGATGAGACTAAAAGCAGGTCACTGATATGAAAATCAGGTATCTGGGCTCTCTTTGAAGAGGCAGAGTGCGTGTACACATTATCTTTCTGTATTAATCTGCCTATGAAGATTGTATAGAGCGGGTCAGTACATGTTCAGGCATTTATAATGCCTGAGATGGTGTCATCGTGGCATGAGAGGTGATTACAGAAACAAAGAAATACAATATGTTTAGTACAGATTGCAAACTAAATTATTACACGTTATGCAGATGAATGAGCTCATTATATTTACTATATTGGCAAAAATGGTTTTAAACACCTAAACATTACACTGACAAAAGTGTTCGGGACATTCCATTACAGGTCCCCACCCCCAATAAAAAGAGTTTCCACCCTTTTGGGAAATGTTTCTACAAGATTTTGAGGTGTGTTTGTGGTAAATTTTGCACACACATCAAGAAGAGCATTTGTGAGGTTAGACACTAACATTGAACAAGAGGGCCTGACTTATAATCTCCATTCTAATTCATCCCAATTTGTTTGATGGGGAGAAGGTCAGGGCTCTGTGCAGGCTCGGCAACTTCCACACTGAACATACAAACTGTAAATGTATGTCAGTGTGTTAGTGTGTTTCTACTGCAGTAAAATGTCAACCTGTCAAAAACTTTATCCCTGAAAGGGTAAGCTACAACATTCATGCAATTAGGCTAGAATGAGACAAAAATTTGGAAAAATGTTTATTTTTGCTTGGCCAACAACCTACATACTGTACACTGCTAATGTAACTTGTAGGGCAAGGTAGCTCAGTGGTTAGGGTGTTGGGTTATCAATCTGAAGGTTGGGGGTTCAAATCACAGGTCCACTGACGTTACCAGTGTGGGTCCTTGAGCAAGACTCTTAACCCTCATTGCTCCAGGGATGTTGTGATTAACCCTGTGCTCACCTTGTAAGTCGCTTTGGATAAAAGCGTCTGCTAAATGACTAAATGTAATGTAATGTAATGTAATGTCACTTTGGCTTGTTTTTTGGGGGTTCTGGCTTAGACCAGACTTTTTGAGACAATGTACCACTGTAAAAAGCTTTACATAAATAAATAAACTTTAAACATTAAGTACTGAAGGAAACATGGGAAAATCTGAGGTCATTCAGGTTTTAGGTTCTCTGTGCAGCTTTGGCACTGAACCATCACTCAGCTGGACGAGCAGCAGCATACTGCTATTCTCAGAACCATTGATCAGAACTTGTAAATAAGCCCCGGCATGAGACTGTCATGCACCAACACCAGCGCAAAACTTGCACATCATACCAGACACCGACACTCAATCTGAGAGAGGCCATATATTATTCAAACCCTTAAAAGCTACAACCAGGGCTCCAATCACATTGGGATTCAGGTCATTTCAATGGTAAAACGCAGCTGAAAAAAGTTGGTTAAATGTTTAAAAAACTGTTTTGAGATATAAGATTGATTGTAGAAATTTAACGAGAAACCACAAAGGGAATCAAAATTAGTTAATTAAGCCACATTTTTTTCTGTAAATATGTTTTAAACACATCTATACGAGCGACTTGGAGAGAGTTAAATCAGCACACTACGGCTTACATTAAGCACTTGGTTTTACAATTTTGATACAACGAAAAGGAAAAAGACGTTTAAAGATAAAATTGCACTTCTACAACTCATCCAGCAGATGGCACCAAAAACACTATCGTTTAGTACTTAGAATTGATATTACCTACATCTGAACGGAGAAAATGTCTTAAACTGCATGCTTAAAAATAATCATCCCACGTTTGCTAGTACTTAACATTTATGGATGTGCTACAAAGCATACAACAAAAGCACATCCAATGCAGAAGTGTCTAACAAGGAAGTCAAATTTACCAGCAAACAAATAAACTACTATTTAAAGTTTTTTTTTTGATGAGTGCTTCGTTAAAAAAACAATGACATATGTAAAGTGAAACAAGCAAAACTGGAACAATCTCACATGAAGAGATGTTTTTTTTTGTTTATAAAGAAGTTTAAAGTATAGTCTGCATTAATATTTATTTTAGCAATACAGTGATAGAGGCAATTATGGGATCTCCAATTTACCCATCTTTGGAATGTGGAAGGAAACCATCGTCCCTAGAGAAGAGTCACACAGGACACACACATGGGTACAACCAACATGGGTATAAACCCTGGGCCTTTTTCTTTTGATGCAAAAACTGTTGTTCTACTCTGTCAACATGCAGAGTAAGCACTTATGAATGTAAAGATATCTTTCTGAGAAGCAATGCTAAGATTTACACTTCACCCAGGTGTCTATCATTACAGACTGCCTACCAATAAAAGTTGCCCCAAAGCAGCAATAGAATGCTGCAGAGACTAAAATTAAACAGTGACAGTGAAAAACACAAAATACTCTTGAACAAAAGTCTCTTCTGTGTCTTTTGAATCTGCATGACCCTGTGTTTAAGAGGGTTTTCTTTATGTACCCTGTTTTCCTCACACATTCCAAAGACGTGCTGATGGGTAAATAAGAGATACTAATTGCCCCTATTATTGTATCATTTGTAACCACTGCTGTTGGTAAAACCGGCTCAGTGATACTGGCTCGACATAAAACATTGAATTCAGGGAGTTCATTTCATCCAATTTTCCCAATAAAGTTCCTAGCTCTGCGTTCTAATCAATTAAATGCTATAATTTTATGCAATTTTTCATCTGTTTGGGGATGCTTCTCAGCCAAAAGCAGTGTCTGACCTCAGAAGAGGTCACTTATTATCACTTATAGGGTTAAATAAAGCCAGCCGGTTGCATAACACACACATATGAACACATTCACACACATTTATTTACTAAGTGGCCATTTTGTATCATCAGGTCAACTACTACTTTGTGTGGCTGCAATTTGGAGAACCACTGGAGAAGCTACAGGAACATAAGGAGAACATAGAAACTTAAAACAGTCAAGATATTGGCCACCCTGGGAATAAAAACCAGGAACTTTTACTATAAGGCTTAATACTAAAACCATATTATTGAACATCCCAGGATTAGGGATGTGGCTAGAATGACAGATCAGCAATGTTGTGGCTTAAACCTTCTGGTCTGCGGTAGGGTAATTGTAACCACTAAGCATGTTGGAAATCCTATATTAAATACATGGGCATTAATATGGTGTTGCGGTTATAACTTCCATTGTTATTTCATGTTGCACTGTGTAAGAACTGAAGACCAGGGTAGCAATTGAATTGATTCCTAAGATGCTGAATGGGATTTTGCTTTCTTTCCTCACGCCATCATACTTATAAACAGCTTATAATCACTACAGCATAAATGCACCTTACCATATAGATTTTATATTTAATAACATATGTATCATAGGGGACGACACGGTGGCTTAGTGATTAGCACGTTCGCCTCTCAGCGCTAGGGATTCCCGGTTCGAATCCCCATCTGGGTGGAGTTTCCCTGTGTCCGCGTGGGTTTCCTCCGGGTTCCTCCCACAGTCCAAAAACATGGATCAAGTCAATTCAATTCTCCAAATTGCCCCATATAGAGTGTGTGTGTGTGAGTGTGTGCCCAGCGATGGATTGGCGCCCTGTCCTGGGTGTATCTGCCAAGCGCCCGAGGCGTTCTTCCCTGGATGGGCATGGGGAACCCCACCGCGACCTTAATATAGGATAAAGCGGAAGATAATGAATGAATGAACATATGTATCATATTGTACAGCAAATTTGTTATTTGTAAATATAACTGTATATTGTAAATACAGTAAATTGCAATGTACAAGAGAGACACCATCATGCCGGAACAAAATTCCTTGTGTGTGTAACATACTTGGCAAATAAAACTGATTCTGATTCTGATTGTGTAGGCCAGATCTGTCGGTGTCTGGGGGATATATTAGACACATGGCAACGTTAACCTTTCCCATGCTGCTGTAGCCCTACATCTGGCCAACGTCCTTGTAAAATATTTTCAATAAAACTGAGACGAGCTGCCTAAACCACCAGGAACCTGAACTTGTTTTGGCAAGTTCTTGAGAATCAGATTTGTAGACAACAGGAAGCACTGACGAAATAAACCCTCACCTCCATCAATCAGCTCTCAGTCTGCCTGTGTTTACTATGCACCGTGATGTCACAAAGCACGTTAAACGGAGGCTGAAATGTTCTAACAGCAAGGTGTAAACAGACTATGCGTTAAAATGGAAAGATAATCGATCCGATCAGATGTGGAATCAGACTCGGCTGCAGGAACACAAGTGATCGGAGCCAGAAAGCGTCCTTTCTCGGCGAGGACATCCGATCCAGTTTCAGCTCTCCTAAAGATCGGACATCAGCGAAAGCTCCAGGTATAAACCCCACATGTCAAGCTGGACATGTGAGCCCTCAGCCCCGCGGTCTGTCCCCCGACCCGAGGTCCTGATCACTTCAGATTAGCAGACACTCTCACGTTAGCGACACCAACAAGCAATCGGGCTCATTTTAAGAAGTAAACCATGACTTACAAGGCGCCGCCGGTGTGCGTCACCTCATGTCCGACTACGACAAAAAAACGGGAATTTAAAATGATGATGGGATGAAACAATCTCCTTTAAGTCAGATCCCTCCGGTTCCTGTGTCTCTCTCCTAACAGACAGCTCCAGTCCCGGAACAGCTCCGCCTATCGAACAGCTCATCCGGGTAACACGGGCCATGTTTTCGTTATCACGTGGCTGCGTTTCAATTCCCACACGCTCCTTTTTCAGCAGCGTGCTGTTACAAAGCGCGTTTTCTAGGTGCACTTCTTAGGGAGCTACAGTGCCGTTTGGAACCGCGCTGCTCGCACTGGAGACCAGTTGTCCGTTGACGTGAAAACTGCAGCATCACTCATATCACAAATCATTATTTGATTAAAGGTTTCAGAAGGAAAATTACATAAAAGCAACACAATGTGGGACAAAAAAAGAAAAACGAGCACAAGATTGTAAAAACACATGGTTTTAAGATCTTATTCATTTGTGTGTAGATTCTGTACTGATCCCAGAGGAAAGCAGTAGCTATTCCACATTGAACACGGTAAGGTCAACAGGATAGTTACAACAAACAGTGTAAAATGGAAAAAGTGTCATATTTGATATGAAATATCAAAAATTAAGTACGATATGACAGAACAAAATCGCAGGGTGGAATAGTGATGGACGTAGTGGTTTGCCACTGCAAAATTGATAAATCAGTTCCATGGTGCAAAAAAACAAAACAAAAAACCATATGAAGTCAGCAACGCAAATATGCTATACACAACAGAACAATTCAGATTTAAAACTGTATACTTGTGCATGAAAATAATAGACATATAGCAGTAACAATACAGTCCATATTTAGTCCCAGAAAAGTTTTATACACACACAAAATATATAAATGCATGCCATGCAAAACACACATGTACATGATTTCAGAAGCAATTCACAAGTCTTAAAAAAAACAAAAAACTTAAGGCTTCAAGTCATAGAGAGCTTACCCATCATAATCCAATTCATCATCAGTGCTCATACGAGGCTGACAACACATTTAAGTTTATGCTTGCAGATAGGTTTATTAATAAAAAAAAAGCATTTGAGCAATGTTCATGGCAGTGCAGCACTGAAAGTCAGCCAAAACCCAAGAAATACAAGTTGTCCTGTCCTTTAGAGAACAGCGTGAAATTGACAGAGTGCAAAAAAAGCAGATAGACTAGTCTAATAATTACATGCACCTCTATGGTAAGTGAAAAAAAAAAATAGATAAGCATACAAACAGTAATCACAAAAAAAACCTAGTACAGTAGATGTAACCTTTGAAGATGTTCGTAAAGGGATTACTCATGTTCATATCAGTGTTCAAGTTACATTAGCTCATCAAAATGACACTGAAGCAGATGTTTAAAAAGCATTTTATTAAACTTCTGTACAAAACAAGAGCAATCAGACTATGTACAAAGATATACACTTAAAACTCAATTCTGAAGAGACAATCCATTGCAATAAATCACATTAATGAAAACTATTCATCGTCTTCATCTTCATCCGGAAGTGGCTTGGCTCTGAAAAAAATATTATGAACATTATTCACAAAAATAAGCTCTGAGGGGGAAAAACATCACTATAAGGTAAAACTTACTTGCGTGGTGCTTTAGAGATGCCACTGCCACCAGCCTCCTCTCCATCTGAAACAGGATGGACATTTTCCTTCTCCGGCTTTCTGCTTGGGCCGCCAAAAAAGTCTCCGATCCCTTTCTGCCATATTGGGGTGGGACGTGGACAAACTGGATTTCCACCAGCATACTTACTCTTCCCTGTGATAAGAAAAGTCTAAACTTACAATTGGAAGCTTTAAAAATACAGAAATAAGTACAACCAAAGCTTCAAAGGTCTTTGAAGTGATAAACTAGTTTGAAAGGTCAATCAAATGTAAGTGTATGGACATCTTTTGAAAATGCTGCATAGTACAAAGGTTAGGTTAAACACAGATTTATAAAGATTTGGGGTAGATATTTTGAAGCTATGTTATGCATAAAGTTTTCAAAGAGTCAGAATACTATAGATACATGCACATACGCTCGATCTATATTTACCAAAAACGTACCAAAATCCTTTACAGAAAGGTAGTCTGCTTAAGAATCAGAAGTAAGCTAAACTAAAGTGAGCAGATTCCTGTATTTTATTTTATTTTTTTTACCAGGAGTGGTTGCGGGAGAGCTGCTTCCTGATGCGTTCCCTGAACTGGAGGCGCCGAGTGATTTTCTCGGTGCAGAAGCAGCAACAGCTGGAAAATAAGCAAATTAAATACATATTAAAAGGCCACACAGTAACCGTAATTACTTTAATACGCGTACACGATATGAATACACGCCACAATCAGCTTTGAGATTTGGCGCCAGTTTTGTAAAATTTAACATTTATTTATAAAACAAATATATAAAAAACATGTATTACATATTTCTACATCTGATAGTTTGACATGAAGTACAACTTAAAAACGTCGAGATAGTTATGACGTTCTGAAGCGATAATACAACAAACATAACACTGGGAGTTATTGGCGGGAGACCCGCGAGAAGCTTCCTTACTTAATCTGCAGAAAATTAAATATAATCGGAGTGTAAACCACGAATAATTATACAAGTCAGTATGTAGTACGATGTCTATAACCTCAAATCATAGTGAATAATATCGGCTTCACGCCATTACGTCTCGTCCGGTTGTTGGTTCTGTTCATGCTGCCTGAGGCAAAAGAAAAGGCGACAGATTTGACTTTAGTTTCACGTCTTACCTTTTCTGTAACTCCCGGGAACACTGTCGGCCTTCGTTCTGACCATTTTTATGCACCAACAGAAACACGTTTAAAAGTGAGAACAGCAGAAAGAGACTTAAAGGAAAATGAAGCGCGCGCTTCCCGCCAGCTTTTTAAAAGCGAGCCAAATGATGAGCGCGTGTGGATTGAAGACGATGACGACATTTTCTTTAACCAATAGAATATTGTAGATAATAAGCCACGCCTTCTTTTTTGCCTCCTTTGCCGGTTCAGAGCATATACTTGTTAAAAAAAAGCAAATAAAAACTATTATCATTCTTTCAGAGGACAACGCGAAAAAAACAACACTTTAAATTATATTGTATATTGCTACAATTTAATGTGTCAAAACAAAGTAATATTAAACAACTTCGCTGACTTCGACATACTTAGCCCCGCCTCTTTGTAGTTCACTGTTTGTAGTCTCAATATATCGCCTGAATAAATGTTACAGTGAAATTACTACAATTTCAGTCGTTACTGTGAGATGACAAATCTGTGTCCTTTCCAATGTTTTTGCTACTTTTATTCATGATTAGTCAAATGTTAAATAACCTGCAAATCAGACTTTTAAAAACGCATTTAATTATCAGGCGAAATATGGTGACGAAACATGTTGGGGCACATGTGGAATTTTGTAGTTCTTAGTCTTTTTTGTAGTTCAAACCTTAATATATAAACTATTAAAAAAGTTAGGAGGTATTTTAATACGTGTTTATATAGGAAAAGGAAAATCTTTGTGCTGTATTTGTTTTTTTGAGGAAATAGAAAATATTAGGTTTTATTTAACGTGTTAAATTTGTTTCCTGTCACTATAATGTAACAAACAGCAGTATTTTCCTAAACTATGACCCTAAAAATGAAAAGTTAAAGAAATATTTTAACGTAAGCCAGTTTTATTATTGTAGAATAGACGAGTCAAAACAACGAGGGTATAATAAACAAATAGTTGAAGATTATCCCAAATATTGACTTAAAATTAATTAGATATTAATTGCATAATAAGCTCCACCCCCTTGTCAGGAGTGGCTGTCAATTTTAATTTTAATTTGTTACTTTTACAAAAGCGCAGTAAAGGCATATGCTTTGCTTCATCATTTTATAAAGAAATAAGATGCTAGTGAATGATGCTATTGCTATTGAATTACGGCGGCACGGTGGCTTAGTGATTAGCATGTTTGCCTCTCAGCACTAAGGATTCCAGGTCGAATCCCCATCTAAGTGGAGTTTCCATGTTCTCCCCGTGTCCGTGTGGGTTTCCTCCGGGTTCTCCGGAGCAAGTCAATTGAGTTAAAAACATGGAGCAAGTCAATTGAGTTCTCCAAATTGCCCCATATAGAGTGTGTTTGTGTGAGTGTGTACACAGCGATAGATTGGCACCCTGTCCTGGGTGTATCTGCCCAGCGCCCGAAACGTTCTTCCCTGGATGGGCATTGGAAACCCCCCCCCCCCCCGCAACCCTAATATAGGATAAAGCCGAAAATAATGAATGAATGAATGAATTGACTTGATTTATGTCTTTTGGACTGTGGAGGAAGCACACAGGGACACAGGGAGAACATGGAAACTCCACCCAGATGGGGATTCGAACCGGGAATCCCTAGTGCTGAGAGGCGAACGTGCTAACCACTAAGCCACCGTGCCGCCCCCAACCAAATATCGTCTTTTTAATTTATTAATAAACACTGAATTCACTCTCTGTTTGAGACTGAACTTGTTGTTTAAGTGAGTGTTTATGTAAAGAGTACCTCGAATGTAACACAGCTCTTATGCCGCACGGTGGAATAACGGATGGAGTATTTAGGAAGCGCATGAAGTGATCGTCTGCGATTTGAAACGAGGCCCACAAATACCACGTGACCCACATTAACCTAAGTTTAATTGCCCTTGCTGCACGGTTTAAAGTAACTGTGCAGGTGCTATCAGCTTCTCATACAGCCCCTCTGCTGGATAATAGGTTTGTTTTAGGCGGGAGTTTTAGTTGTTAAATGTGAGACAAGTGGAAAAGTTATCACAAAAGTCTTAATACCGCAGAAATTAAGAAAAACGAAGGTAATGTAACAAACTTATTAATTGGCTACAAAGCTGTGAAAAATCTAAGAAATTCGAAAGCATCCTTTTTTTTGTATTAACCAAATATAAATATATTTAAAATGTAATGGGAGTGTTTTTACAAAAATAATATTGTGTACGGTGGAACGACAACACTATGTATGAAGCTGTATGGAATAGCGTGACTGTTAATGTTAAACTTGTTAAAAAGTACATTTTAAAAGGTCATTTTAATAAATTGTCTCTTCTGTTATGGCCTTGTTTATAAAGTAAGTTCCTTAAACACATGCTTTAAACAGTTTTGTGTGAAGGGACCGCAGTGTTTTGATTTTATTCACACAGGATTTCTGGAATCAGTTGGGTTCAGGTGTGAGGCTGAGACTTCTGTTGCAGCTTCGTGATATAAATTCGTAACAGCAATTTTAAGTTGGTGAGTATAAATAACAGGATTTTCCCCTCTTGTTTGTTGGATTCTTTTAAAAAATTTTTTTTTTAATTTTAAATTTTTTTGTTTGTATTATTATTATTATTATTATTATTATTATTATTATTATTATTTTTTTTTTTTTTTACAAGTTCTGGTTTTGTAGCCACATTCATTTTTTTCCCTTGTTCATAGTGAAGATATGGTGAGTGTTATTCGTTTCTTGGTTTCCAAGTTGATGTCTCCGGTTTGGAGGACGATTCCAGATGAGGGTGATGGCTTTTATTATGGTGGAGGTAAGTGCTTTCGTATTGCGCCAGTACACTTTGCATTGAAGTCTGTTTATATTTGAGTTGTTTACTGGATTTTAATGCTTAATCATTTTCTCAATGTTTGATATTGATGTAAACTTATCAATGAATAATTATTTAATATTTTTATGTGAACTGTAAATATATTTTTAGAGTTTGTCTGTGATGTCTTTTAACATATATGAAGACTATATGATTTATGGTTTAAGGTTACTAGTAGATCTCAGGGCTTTGAATCCAAATTGGAATGAATGGACTGATGTATATTTTACATATGAGGGATAATGTTTGCTAATAACTATGCTGTTGCACTTCGAGATTTCTTTGCAGTCTAAAAGGCATTAAAAATAAAATGTATTATTATTATTTTCTGATTTTGCTTGGGTCAATGTTGCATCTGTTGCCTGCAAACTTTGTGACCTTTGTGTCCAGATACAGAGGAAATTCGTCAGGTACAAGATGGAGTAGTAACGCAGTTCTGCCAGAATTATGGACTGATTGATCACTCAGTGTACTTCACCATGGAAGTCGTCCTTGGAGGAGTTCCGCTGCGAGTGGGTGACTCTGTTCAAGCTCTGGCTGTTCGAGATGGAGTCCATGGTGGCTGGAGAGCAGTAAGGGTGGGTGATCTGTTAATTTAGATTATTACAACAGCTCAGTGTACTTTTATAATATTATGTGCATAAGTTGTGTATGAGTGTGTCTGTGTAAATGCTTCAGTGATGTGAAACTGCACTGTGACTTTGATCATGATGGCATTAAGTGCAAAACTCTGGCACTTAGAATCATTTTAACTTCTCTTTTAGTACTTCTAAATAAATGCTGCATTTTATGTTTGTTGTTTAGTGTTATTAGAAACAATGTTGAATGTGACAAAGTAAGAATTTTGCAGTAAAGTTTATTGCCATTGGCAGCTGATGTGTATGATCAAACTGCATCAGACTCATGATGATTATGGTGGTGATGAGAGGAATGGCTGGTGCAGTTAAAACAGCTTTGATCTGAACACTGTAGGGCACAGACTCAAAAAGACTTAAAAATGGGTTACAAGGAAATGCATTACTACTGCAGAATCTCTAAAATAATTGTGTAAACATTTTTTATAGGTGGAGAAAGTAATGGATTATTGGGAGGGAGACATGACATCATCTAAACTGGAAACTGATAAGCTGCGTCCACTGATTGGCGCAATCACATCATGTAATGAAGATGGCGGGTTTATAAACCAGACTACGTTTTTCCCCCGATCTGCCCTATGTGAAGGTTAAACATTATCACCATATGTTTAATTCTGCAAACTGTGTCACTGTGTGTTTGCCCGGTTGCTTAAATATCAGGTTTGACATCAGGGCTCAGTCTTATAAATAAGGGTGTAAGTCTGTGTGTGTGTGTTTTTTTTTATTTTTATTTTTTTATACAAATCTACACCGTATCAATTATCGCAACATTTGATATATTTACACTTTGGGTACTCTGTTTCTTTCTCTGTTAGTTACATAAAGTTTTTTTTTTTTATTTTTAAAAAGCATAAATTAATGTTTGGACTGAGCAGGAGCCAGTGTGAAATATAATAATTTTATGATATATATAACAAATAAGGGTAAAAAAAAAACTTATTATTGCCAAGACATTAAAATAATTTAATAAAGATCATCGTTTTTGCTAAAATATACATTATTCAGGGTTCCTATTTACTAAGAACCTACCTACTAAGCTGAAAAAGTCTTTAAAAAATTGGTTTTAGTTTTTTCTTTTTTTTTCTTCTGTAAGAACACATCAGAATGTAGTCTTTCTAACAATTTAAGAAACTGCAAATGTAAAAGAGCAAAAAATTGCCAAGAAATGGTAAATGCTCCTGAATTTCTAAATGTAAATATCTGTGTAATAAAATTAATGCTGAATTTAATTGTTCCTCATGCTTTTAGGTTTTGAACCCATGAAAGGAGACTGGGTTCAGGGTGAATACTTTATCCACCCAACTGAGTGGAGCAGCCATGTTCGATCTGTCTCTCCTTTAAGATACCAGCGCATGAACCAGGTTAGTACATACAAACACAAATAAATAATTTTAGGTAATGCACTTAGGCTACACTGTGGTGTAGCGGTTAGCGCTGCAACCTCACAGCAAGAATCACAGTTTTGGCGAACAAAGATCCTTACTGTGTTTTCTCTGATTAGTCCAGTTTCCTACCACATTCCAAGGATATGCCAATAAATAAAGTGGAGATACTAAAATTGTCTCATGATGTATTATTTGTAACCATTCTAGTCTGGAATTATGCTGTTTATTCTGGAATAATGCTGTTTATGGTCTTTACAAACAGACTTTTATCAGAAATCAGCCTCATTAGTAATAATTTGTTGAGTTATTTTAAAGATGCTTTTAACCAAAATGACTAATCACATCAGTAAGAATAAAACACAAGTCAGAGTTCAAGAATAATTAGTATTATGCATATACAGTATTATCTATCAAGTTATTGAAGTAAAATTTAAGCTGTTTTTTCTACCCCCCCTCCCTCCCTTTGGGTCAGGTGTGTGTATCGAGTGTGTTTGGGAATTGTGGTGTTGTAGAGGACAGTGTGTATTTCAGTCTGGAGTCTCTATTGTTACCTGCTGGGTACAGGCCCACCCCAGGAGATCAAGTGAGTGTTGTGGTGGTGGAAAGCAACCAGTCGTTTTACTGCTGGAGAGCAATCTGCATGGCGCCCAATAATCAGCACAGGCATGTTACCCTCTTGCACACTCATTTACCCGGTGTTCTCTTATGCTCACACCAGCAGTTAACACTTGCTTCTGCATCTCCAACCTGCTCTCTGCAGCCTAAATGGCTTAGTGGAGCCCTCTACTGAGTTAGACGCTAAGCCACTGCTGCAGAATAAAGAAGGGCTGGAGGTCAGTAAAGAGACTCAGTTTGGGTCTCTGCTGCTGGGGGAAAATAAACAACTGCATGTCTGGATTCAGTAAGTTGTATATTTAATTTTATGAACAGTATGTACAGTCTTTCTCACTTACATTATTTGTAGTGCTTTAATTCTGTTATTGTTAAACAAAAAGCAGCAGCTCCATCTGCTGTCGTATTTGTTGAAGTGCAGGTACTGATTATTGGAATAGAAATAGATATGTGACTAGAGAGTTTTAACGTGAAAATGTTTTGTCAGTATTTTAAGTTTTTAAATCAAAGTTCTTGAAAATGTTTGTAAACCTAAATTTTAGTAGTAAGGAAGTCCTGCCCCCTGCTGTGTCCTTACATTTAACGTCTTGAATCTGGATTTCCTTCTGTGCTGTTATGCGTTTTATTGTAAAAGCTATTACATAATTAATGATCTTACTGTAGTTACAGTTTTAACAGCACAGACTTTCATTAAAATAACTAAGGTCATTCTCGCATTAATTTTGCTTTTTCATGGTACAATCATGAACTACAGATACAATTACTGAAATTAAGTACCATTATTATTTGAACTAACATCTGAAATCTCTGTGCAGCAATACTGGCTCAGAACCACACACATTGACCTGTTGTGAACTTGCTGGCTGGGATTATGGAAAACAATTTACCTTTGGCCCTGCTTCATCTTCTGTCAACCCTGCCGTTAATCAGCCAGTCCAAATCAACTCTGTCATACCCTTCTTAAAAGAACCAGGGAAGGGTCTTGGTTATTCATCAGGGGTGGAACAGGAACTGAGAGAGAGCAATATGAAGTGTTCTGAGGATGATGCTGAGGAAACAGCGGTTCTGGTAAAGATGGAGAAAAATGTGGAAATTCCACCAAGTGAGAAGGTGGCAATCACAGTGGAATGCCAGGCTAAGTATGTAAATAACGAGTGGTATATTTGCAAAAAAAAAAAAAAAAAGTTTTTAATAATACAAAAATCATATTTCAGTTCTTCCATTTCTGCTTATTTATAGATTATACTGTAGATACAGTGGTTTATTCATTTATTTTAACAAAAGTACAGTCCACTAATGCACAAAATAGGACTACATTAAGTTGAACTAAACAAATTATCTTAAGAAATATAGTGCAAACATCAAAAGTTTTACTGTACTACAAACTAGCGGAGTAACAATAAAATAGTTTTGAAATAAAGCATCTTCACTGTATTTTTAGAGGTGAAATAAATATAAGAATGTTTGGGAAATATAACGTAATGATGGTATCAATCCCTACTTTAACTCTAAGTTGTTTTGTTTTTCGTCATGTAACAAAAAAAATCCATTCATTATCTTCCGCTTTATCCTCTATTAGGGTTGCGGTGGGGTTCCCCATGCCCATGCAGGGGAGAACATTTCGGGCGCTGGGCAGATACAAGGGTGACACAGGGCGCCAATCCATCGCTGGGCACACACACACTCACACACACACACACTCTATATGGGGCAATTTGGCAATTCGGAGAATTTAATTGACTTGATCCATGTTTTTGGACTGTGGGAGGAAACCGGAGAACCCGGAGGAAACCCACGCGGACACGGGGAGAACATGGAAACTTGATGGGGATTCGATCTGGGAATCCCTAGTGCTGAGAGGAGAACATGCTAACCACTAAGCCACAACAACAACAAAAAAAAAGATTAGACAATATGGCCAGTTACTTCTGGTTCTCAACTAGACACAGACAAAAAAAATGAATGTATTTCAAATTCCTTCTTTTTGTTATTTCTCATCTGTATTTTAGAAAGCATTTTCTCTATTTTTTTTCAATGGAGCACATTTCTGTGGAGGAATTTTACAAATTTTTTATTTTTAAAAATTATTTAATAGAATAGAATTTGAACTGATGCATTAAATGAGCACGTTTCATGTGTACATCTTCCTGAAGGAACCTGGGTGGTTGTTCTGAGCTGTTGTTGCTGCATTTCTCCTCCTTTACCATCTACCGCCGTATGGAGGTCTCTGTGAGCAGTTCGATGGAGTCTCTACTGAAACCCAGGGCCCCCTACTGTACACCAGCAGTTCCACCACCAGCTTTTCAGCCTTGTTCTCAGATAGTCACTGTTGTGGCTCCTGCATCTCCACTCAGGTGAGCATTTAAGACACACAAACCAGATGATGGCTCTTCTGAATTTATATAGTTTGCAGTAGGGTTTTTATTTGTGTCGTTTTTATGGTTTTACTTTTATTGTAGGATGGCAAGACGGCATCTGCCTAATTTTCTTGGGAAGTACCCAGTACCACAGGCTTTGAGAAGTTGTGTGGAAGCTCATGGTGATGTGCTTGTGGTTCAGCCAGCTCTGGGTGAGGTAAGAGGACCACCGCATGATCAGTGGTGAACAAGACTGAGGTTGAGCTGATCAGCTGTGTGACGATAGACGACCTTGGTACCCACATCCTCAGCGTGTCACTTATTAAATATTAAAATGGATAATTATTCAGTAATGTTATGATGGTTCTAAGAACTCTTTCCTCTAATATAAGCTTTTGTTACATAGGATCATAACACATGGTTGGTGCTGTCGCCACACAGCTCTCTGCTTCACCTGATTTCTTTACTCATCTCTAACTTAAAATGCCATGGCTGTTGTGTGGGGTGATTTCACATTCCCTCATCTGCTTGCAATATCAGCACTTCTGGAATACCTTCTGTTCAGTTAAAGTATTTGGCCAAATCAGATATTACTGTCTTCCTGCTGTAGCCCCTGTGCCTCTCCTCCATGATGGATCGCTTCTCAACTTTGCTCTGGTTGGAGGAGCTGCAGGCTGAAAAAGAGTTAAAGGAGTTCAGTATTAATGGCGCCATGCTTACGAAGGGAGTGGGCAGTCTGCACCTGGAGGTACCTGGGCTAAGTGAGGGACGGCCCAGCCTGTACATAGGTGAGGAATAGATCGACTGGATGGAATTGACTAAATGTTGGCTCTTAACCTCTCTGGTTTGTAACACTTTTAGATACAGGACAAGTACATAGCTGCTTTGTATACAGATTATCACATTTGACCTACTTACTCTTTGGATTCCTGCAGAGGATTATATACTCTATACAACCACCAAGAAGTGTCTCACCACCTCGACGTGGTTTAAGCACAACACCAGTGATTGGTGGCCAAAAGCGGTTAGCACTGTAGTGTGCAGAGGAAACTAATATTTATTTAACAATAGTTTTTCCCCTGAAAATAAACACCAAGAATTAACCAATTATGCTCAAGTTAAAGTGTACACTGGGTAGAGAAAGGGCTTGTTTATTATAAAACATGTATCTCATTATATTGCATTATCAAAATTGTCTTAAACATAACCTTAAACAATTTGTGTGTGTGGGGGGGGTTCATTTTGCAGGAGATAAAGTTTCTCTGAAGAAGTCGTGCATTGGAGGCATAGATCTGGAATATATTGCTTTTGTTACTGAGGTGTTTCATTTATTGATCATTACCACTTTCTTTTTATTCTACACAACTGGAGAGTAATCCTGCATTTCAAAGCCTTTTTTGGTTTTGTTTGCTGCAGATCAACAAGGAGGATGTGAGTCTGCGGGTGAATTTTGACTTCCTGAAAAATTACCTTGGGGAACCACTGGATGTAGAGTTTACTCTTAACAGGTGCTAAGCAAATTTTCATGTAAAAAAAAAAAAAAAAATTTAAGTACTCCACTATAAGAATTCACAGGTTAGGGTGGAATAGTGAGAGTCCCTGCCTCACAGCAAGACTGTGACCTTTCTGTGTATTGTCTGCATGTCCTTCTTGTGCCTGCATGGGTTTTCTCTTAGACTCTGGCTTTGTCACATCCAAAGACATGCTGATGCGTAAATCAGAGATTCTAAATTGATCTAGCAATCAGTTCACTCATGGGGCTGGTTCCAAGCCCAGGTAATACAGAAGGATTGCTTCAGAAAAAAACTCCATTGTGAAACTAAAGTTAAATATGCAGATCTATCTACTGTAAGTAATAAGTAGAGTTTGTCGAATGGAGTGCGCAGTGGAAGAGTGCTCTCCTCCTTTTTTTGCACTATGTCGGATAGCTGGTTGTCTTTTTGCTGTATGTTTGTGGATCCCTTTAATCTTAAGACTGACTGTTTCTTCACCAGGCTCACCATGAGACGGTGCCACTGTGCTCTGGAGCAGACAAAGCACTTTGGGGAGAACGGTGAGCTTTTGTTTTTTTATTTTCATTTCATATTTTTATAATCATTTCTTTGTTCTCTTGCATGTTTAAGCAGTTATGTTTTAACACACTCTCTCATATGATGTCAGTGCTCTTCCCCAAAGCTGTACAGCTCCAAAGACCCATGTGGTCTGGAGAGTGGGACCCTGAAGAAGCTCCCCAAATTGAAGAGTATGAGCATGTTGATAAAGGAGAGGTTTGCAAAGAATAAGCATTTTAAGTACTGTATTTAAGAATAATTATTCAAATTATAATCTTAACTGTTTATAGTTTTGTGAAACATTATTAACCTTTTAACAGTGGAATTACACTTCACATAAACTAGTGGGTTTTGGCACACACACAGATCTGTAATGTTCACCTTCACACTTAACTAAGAGATTGTTTGAGTAAAAGGTAATTGTTACACTCTGACTATCATGTTGAGGAGACACTTTAATTTATTTATGTATAATGTGTTCCAATAAAGCGTAATTACATGTACAGCCATCTGAAGTAGCATGTTTTAAATGTGTGTTTTTAGAATAAAGAACACGCTGAGAATGTGGAGAATCCAACTTTGGACATGGTCTCTGTGGGTACACAAACGAAAACGGGTATGATCAGGTGTATTTAACTGTTAAAACTTATTATAGTCAATTTCATTCCTTATCTTCCGCTTTGTCATATATATATATATATATATATATATATATATATATATTTCATTCATTATCTTCCGCTTATCCTCTATTAGGGTCGCGGTGGGGTTCCCCATGCTCATTCAGGGGAGAACGTCTCGGGCGCTGGGCAGATAGACCCAGGACAGGGCGCCAATCCATCGCTGGGCACACACTCACTCACACATACACACTCTAAATTGGGCAATTTTGAGAATTCAATTAACTTGATCCATGTTTTTGGACTGTGGGAGGAAACCGGAGAACCCGGAGGAAACCCACGCAGACACGGGGAGAACATGGAAACTCCACCCAGATGGTGATTCGAACTGGGA
The DNA here is from genome assembly GCA_019802435.1 of Corydoras maculifer. NCBI lineage: Eukaryota > Metazoa > Chordata > Actinopteri > Siluriformes > Callichthyidae > Corydoras > Corydoras maculifer. The sequence continues at coordinate 484,553 of JAFMOD010000970.1, forward strand.
ATCCCTAGCGCTGAGAGGCGAATGTGCTAACCACTAAGCCACCGTGCCGCCCTATATATATATATATATATATATATATATATATATATATATATATATATATATATATATATATATATAGGTCCCCATGCCCATCCAGGGGAGAACATTGGCACTGGGCAGATACACCCAGGACAGGGTGCCAATCTATCGCTGGGCAGACACTCACACAGACAAGCACACATACACACACACTATGGGGCAATTTGGAGAACTCAATTGACTTGATCCATGTTTTTGGACTGTGGGAGGGAACCGGAGAACCCGGAGGAAACCCACGCGGGCATGGGGAGAACATGGAAACTCCACCCAGATGGGGATTGGAACCGGGAATCCCTAGTGCTGAGAGGCGAACGTGCCTCTGTGCCGCCCCTATAGTGAATTTGGAATGTTTTATTTGTATATTAACTGACTGGTATCTCTTTTCTCAGATTTATGCATTAAGTCTATCCCAAAACCGGGCAGGTTTTTTAACCGTAATCTCAACCCTGCTCAAAAGGAGGCAGTTAAACGCATTCTTAGTGGAGAATGTCGACCCACTCCCTACATCCTGTTTGGTCCTCCAGGCACAGGAAAAACCATCACTCTTATTGAGGCAATACTGCAGGTAAATACTTTCCATATTTTAATTTTGGTACAAAGGTTTTGAGAATGAAGACCTGCTGTGACTGAGTTCATTTAATATGGATGTATGTGGGTAGAGGATCTTTTAAGATGTTTTTAAGATTTTTTTTAACCATGCCTTGTTATTTGGTACATGTCTGTACTCTGTATTTTTATGCTTTTTGTTTTATTTTATTTAATTATTATTCTCCTTCTTAATTTCCTCCAGGATAAAGTCTTATCTATGCATTTTCAGGTATTTCACCATGTCCCAATGAGCCGCATTCTGGTATGTACCCCATCTAACAGCGCTGCCGACCTGATCTGCATTCGGTTGCATGACAGTGGTTTTTTGCAATCCACCAGCCTGGCACGAGTCAATGCCACATGTAGGAATCCTGAGGTACTAAGGGCAGCTTGATTGAAATTATAGTTATCAGCAATATTTTTAATAAGAATCAATTGAAATGTTTTTAAAAATGCAGCATAAAACATCCATTCATTATCTTACGCTTTATCCTATATTAGGGTCGCGGGGGATTCCCCATGCCCATCCAGGGGAGAACGTTTCGGGCACTGGGCAGATACACTCAGGACAGGGCGCCAATCTATCGCTGGGCACACACTCACTCACACAGACACGCACTCATACACACTCTATATGGGGCAATTTGCACAACTCAATTGACTTGATCTATGTTTTTGGACTGTGGGAGGAAACCCATGCGGACACGGGGAGAACATGGAAACTCCACCCAGATGGGGATTCGAACCGGGAATCCCTAGTGCTGAGAGGAGAACGTGCTAACCACTAAGCCACTGTGCCGCATCAGCATAAAACATTCACAGAATTATATTTATTTATAAAAAAATTTGAAATTTATTTATTACTTGTTCTGTACTTTTATATTTTATGTTCAGTCCATTCCAGAGGTTCTGAGCCAGTACTGTCATGCAGGTGAGGATATACGAAATGCTGTGTTCCATCGCATTGTAGTTAGCACCTGCTCCAGCGCTGGGATGTTTTACCAAATCAGTTTACAGTAAGAGTTAATGTACAATACAGGAAAATGTTTTGATACAAGCTTTTTTTTATCATGCCACTGAATATGTAAATGTAACGAAAGTAATTGTGATTCTGTAACCTATATTTATTACTTAGTATTGGTCATTTTACTCATGTATTTCTGGATGAGGCCGGTCAAGCTACGGAACCGGAGTCTCTGATTCCTTTGGGCCTCCTCTCTGAGAGGACTGGTCAGGTGGGACATGTTTATTGTATATACATGCCACAGACTTTTTATTCTTGTCATGTTGTTGTCCTCCCTATTGTTATTTAAGGTCTCATCTTAACTACAACTCTGATCTAGATGAACTGCTTTAAAAGAATAAATGAATGTAATAATTGCTTTCTATATAGATAGTCTTAGCTGGAGACCCTAAGCAACTTGGTCCGGTTGTTAAATCTAAACTGGCTGAAGCATTTGGCCTAGGTGTGTCCCTACTAGAAAGACTGATGGCAACTCCTATTTACTCCTGTAGTGAGACAGGCTACAATCCATTTCTGGTAAATAAACACTTTGTGACGTTCACTGTGATGATTTAAAGGGGCGCTGTTTATATATTAGCTGTAGATGCAAAAATTGTACTATTTATAATTGTTAGTTGCAGTTGCTGCATTAAATTTTTAATATTTCTGCCATTTAATTTCTATACTGTGATTTTGACTTATTAAAAGGGTGCTATACTGCCCCTCTATTATTCAAGTTTATAATACCTACCGGTAATTCTACTGTTTATATGAGCAGTGCCTCAACATGGTTGTCATATTGATCAATGGATGTACTATATTCGTGTTGTTGCAATCTGTATCTTCACCACTAGATGGCACTAAATCATACACTGTCCCTTGAAATGAACAAAATGCTTTGTTACTTTCTTCATAATTTAATGCTGTCATTGGTGTTTTGCTTTAATAGCATACATTTATTAATTTAGTTATTTTTTGCAGATAGGGAATGTGTGGGGAAAAAACTGTATTTGTTAAGAAAGGTACTGTTGTAATAAGTTGTTATTGACCTATTAATATATACTTTTTGCCAGGTAACTAAGCTTGTATATAACTACCGGTCCCACGAGGTTCTGCTTACATTGCCTTCCCGGCTGTTCTACGGTGGTGAGCTGTGTGTGCGCTCTCAAAGAGCTGTTGTTGATTCTCTGTGCCACTGGAATCGCCTCCCCACCAAGGGCTTTCCACTCATCTTCCATGGAGTCAGGGTGCAGCTTTATTTTCTTTTAGTACAAAACTGGGGGTTAATTAAGTACAACATCTATAGTCAATGTGGCATTTAACTATTTTTACTTAATTATAGTTCTTAAACTAGTAAAAGGTAGAGGTTAATGTTTTCAGATAAATAAACTTAAGAACATAGTACAAATATGTGTGTGTGTGGAAACATTACATAAGGGCAGTACCATATGATTTGATTTATCTAATTATACATAAGTTTAAAATATTAGAAAAAAAATTATAGTTGGTATGTTTGTTTTTAATCAGATGTTCTTAGACATTATTAGTTTCCCTCTGCAGGGCACAGAGATGAGGGAGGCCTCAAACCCATCTTGGTTTAACCCCGGAGAAGCTGTACAGGCCATGTTTTACTGCTGCCAACTGGCCAAAAGACTCTACAGGCCCATATCCTTATCAGACATTGGCATCATCGCGCCGTACAAAAAACAGGTCATTTACAGTGATTTTATGTCTATATTGCTGTTATTGCTATTATTACTTTAATAAATGTTAATACTACAGTATGCTATGAAAGGCTGGTTCTATAGATGTGATACTGATCATCTTACAAGTAGATGGCTTTAAGTAGAGACATTCACACCTGGCATTAGAAATGCATCTAAAGTTACTCTTTGTGATTGGATCTCACCTTTCTGCTTTATATGCAAATAAACACAGTAATTTCCATTTACAAAAAAAAAATTGTTTAATACATTCGAAAATGATTAGCTTTCAGCCTAATTCACTGCAGAAAATTAATCTGAATTGAAGTTCTAAAACTTTTTCTTTTGTGTAGGCTGAATATAAATTGTAAATAATAAATCGGTGTTTAAATTTCAATGTTATTAAAGTGTTTGAATTTTAAACATTATAAAGCAGGATAGGACAGAATATGGAGAAAATTTAATTTTATTAACTACAAAAGTCTGAAATGGATAGCATTTGAAGCAGTAATCTCACACTTGGTTTTTAATAATTTGAATGAGATGAAGCCTGAGCCCATGTCTGTCTCTCATTTCCCAACTGCTGGAATTTAAAAAGGAGAAGTAAAAAATATTTTTTTTTCTGGACATATTTAACACAATTTGAGGTTTTCTGTCTGTTCTAAACACCCCATTTAGTGCATAACACGTGTTGCTGATATTTGATATGTAGTTTTGTCTGTTTTCAAGGTCATGTTTAATAATTAGTTTTAGAAAGGTAATTTTACCAAATTTACTTAACTGCTATGTTTGCCTTTCTTAAATAATTTTGTTCATCATCTTCATACAAACATATTTTTATATTTTTTTTTACATTTACTGAATATTTGCACATTAATCTTTTAAACAAATTCAACCTGTGCCTTTTTTTCTATTGAAACCATAATTTTTAAAATATGTTTTACATGATGCATGAGAATTAAACTGAATAATTTAGAATATATTTATTAAAAAAAATACTGTAACACAATTCATAAACTTACTTATATTCACATTGACTAATTACTTCACTCTTAATAATTTTTTTCTTTTAGTTTTTAGCTCTTATGCTTTTGTTTTTTAGGTAGAGAAGATCCGGCTTTTGTTGTACCGGGTCGGTCTTGGTGATATTAAGGTTGGCTCAGTGGAGGAATTTCAGGGACAGGAGTACTTGGTCATCATCCTCTCTACGGTAATTATTTTGGGTTACAGTTTTTTCAGATCTTTAAATAAATTAATATATTGTTTTTCACTTTCAGGTTCGTTCCAATGAGACAATACCAGGCAGTGATTTGCAGAGTGCACTGGGCTTTCTCTCCAACCCAAAACGCTTCAACGTTGCCATTACGCGACCCAAAGCTCTCCTCATAGTCATTGGTAACCCACATGTTTTGATTAAGGTACTTTTTGTTTTGGATTACAATGTTAACATAAAAAAACTACCATTTAACACTTTAGATTAAAAAATAAAAAATTTTAACTTGCTTTATGAGTCTCGTGCAGTGAGTGCTAATGTTGGTTGTCTTATCAACCACCTCAGTGTGCTTTTAAATGTTAATGTTGCCAAAAATTATGCCACAATACTGTGCTGTGTTTATATAAATAATAATAGGTATATTAAAAAAAAGTACTCCCATTGCTCTGTATTGTGACAGTCAGGTGTCTGATGCAAGGCACTTAACTCTATTTTAGGACCCATGTTTTCGTGCACTGCTGCAGTATGCATATGAAAATGGAGCTTTTCTTGGCTGTGATCCTCCTGTTTCACTACTAGCAGCTCATGGGTTAGTCTCTTCCTTATACAACACAATATCTATTTACACTTCACACTCATCATTCAGTTGATATTTTAATATGCATTATTTTTTTTTAAATGCTAATTTTTCACATATTCTTTACAGAGCTGAATTTCAGAAACAACTATGAAGACTCCATGTACTGGATTAAACAAGCTTGCTCTTTTGTGTTAAAAAATAACATCTGATGGTCCTCTTTTTGTTTTTGTAACACAGTTCTTCTGTTTAACAATTAAAATATTTTAAAGTCTTCTATAATGTTAAATAAATGCTGACTCACACGTTGTCTCTGCTCTTTTTAATGTAACATTTAAATAAACAGCTCTGTTATTGGAAGGGGTGTAAATAAGTGTTTAAATTAAATTAATTTATTATTTATCTTTTTTTTTTTTTTTTTTTTACGAAAATGGTATTTACAAAAGACAAAAAAGTCATATGGAGGTTTATTAGGCAACAGCCTTTGCAGGTTCTCTGAGTGGATGTGTAAGATCTTTATTTAACAATTAAACATTTATTACTACTTTTGAAATTAGATTTCCTTTGATATTTGTAACATTTTCTGGTGTTCTATAAAAGCCTGTCTCCGCAGAGAGCAGTCAGTGAGTCTGAGTCCTGCAGACAGTCTTGTGTCTGAACGTCTCTGACGACAATTGAGTGCCGATAACCATGGTGACCTGGTGGAGCAGGAACACACCAGCAGACAGACGTGCATGACTGCGCTGTCTTCCTGTGGGTAACTCCACTTCAAACATTCTGTTAAACAGTCTTATGGCAAAATAAAAAGTTTGACGTGTGTGATTGTATAACAGAAACAAAGATAGACTGAGTGGTGACGCAGACTAATGTTTTTGGTTAAAAGTGAGATTAAAACAAAAACATTAACATGTAAATATTTCATTTGAAGTCCTAAAATGAGCTAAATTCACAAGGACAGGACTATGTAAGGTGTACAGATATTTTATGCAGTTTTTTCGATTTAATGTACATTTTATTTATAGATAGAATCTTTTTCTACATTGTTAGATTTAATAAATAATAAGCTCTTCGTCAAAATATGCAGATGTTCTTAGGTGAGGCAGCGTTATATTTCCTTTAATTAACAAAATGTGAAATTTGACTGATGCAATTCTGCTTTAGACCATATGTTGTACTTAAAGTGGTTAAGGCAATTCTAATGTAATGCCTAATTAGAACAGCAGTAGCGTGTTTCACTGTGTTTGTTAGAATGATTACAGTTTTAGGCAAAATTCATTATTTAAAAAAAACATAATTCATTTTTGTTTCATGCGGACAAGTAAATATCGTTATGCTTTACATCTGCTAATCATTTGAAGTGAGTAGTTGTATGCAGACACCACTTCTAATGAGCGAGAGACTGCTGCTCTTTGATGTGTAGCTCAGGTGCCAGTAATCCAGTCTGACACTCAGGTGTGTGAGTTCCCTCTTTCTTTATGAGTTTAGTGTCCCTTCCTCCTTCACTGTAGATTAAAGTGCATTGAAATGATTTTTAGTTCAATCAGATCTCAGGGATCAAAGATTTATTAGCTTCTTTATCCTTTTTCCCCATTTAATTTTGCAATCACTGTTTTCTGGTAGATCCTGGATTATAAATCCCTTTTATATTAATTCCAGAAGTTAGGATTATGTTTAACATTTTATAAAAGTTTTCTAAAAACATTTTGACAGGTTTTAGATCCTTATGTTTTAGCAAAAAAAACAAAAAAAAAACTGTCTGCTCAGTAATTCTGCATCAGTAGCGAAAAAGCCTGCTCTTGATTACCCCCTGCTTTTAACAGACAGACTTGTATGGCTCCCATTAGTGTTCTATAGGCTGGCTATACATTAACAACACAAACATTATTGCTAAAAAGGGCTGGAGAGCCATTAGATAGAAAAACAAGCTGCAGGGGTATTAGAATGAGAGGAGGAGGGGGGGCTATTGTTCTCTAAAATGGGCCTGTGTCTCTAATTGCCCAGTTAGGTCCCCTTGCTAACTGCTGTCTACATTACCTTGAGCCAGAGCAGTAAAGGGGCCATCGAGGCTGGGGCCGGGGTGACGGGTGCTGAGGAACATGTCGGCATGGCTTACCATGACCCCCACCACTTACTTGTATTTACTTTAAATGGCACCACTGAGATCATTCTAACAATAATCACACCGTCTACTTGGCCTGATTGCATTTGCTGGCTTCTCTGAGTTGCAACTGGGGCCAGGAACCTTCTTCTCATGTAGATGGGAACATCTAAGGCCTCAGCCACTTCGCGAGAAGCTCAACATAAATCGCTGGCATGGAAGACGGAGCCATATAAGGGCTATTAAATAAGAGACGTCCTGAAATACAGCTTTTCTGGCTGAGATGGATGCTACAAACCCCTGTAATAGCAACTCTTTAAACAAAGGAGTGTTTTAAGGGGGGTTAGTAAGGTGTTTCTGCTTGATTTTATAATTAATAAAGCGACCATGAATCACAAAGAAATCATGAGAGTTGAAACTAATTTTAAAACAGTTTGGGAAAGGCCTTTTAAGGTCTGTAAAAGCAATGGTTGTTTTGTTTAGAAGGGTTTAACTGACCCTGACCACAACTAAAATAATAGAAAAGCTTCTCACGCTGAGCTCATTAATGCTTCTGGATGAATGTGCAAATAATTACAGACACACTTCAAAATCTTGTTAAATGTTTTCGTCAAAGACTTTAAGGTGTTGTAGCTGCAAATGATGGAAATTTGGAAATAAATCATATGCTTTCATGAGGGGTCATGTTTGTCCTTATGGTGTGAATTAAATTTGGGTGTTCATTTAGCAGATGTTTTCATACAAATAATTTACAATTTGTATAAACCGTAGTTGAATTAATATTGAAAGTTGCTCTTGTGATTTTGTTTGTGAGTGATTTGTAAATGTGGTTTCACGGGTGAAACTCCAGCTTAACTATTAACATTCTACTTTGTACATTTAAAATGAACCAAACGAGATGCTGCTGCTAATGCAGGATAATCCATTGCTTTTTATAATAAAGGGCAGATTTGTCATAGAAAGTGAGCTGAAATTCATGTAGAGATTAGGGCTCACTAGTGTAAGTGGTGTAGCATTTAGCATTTGAATATGAATGGCTCGCTGATTTGTCAGATCAAAGATGTCTTAGTGGTCAGGTAGACTGCAGACAAGGCTGCTCTAATGGGAGACAGACTGCATCGTGAAGTCTCAGGTCATGGAAACTCAAATTAACATGGGGAGACAGAGGAACTGTCATCACTTAGGAGACTGCCTGTCTGTCCACAAGACCCCTCCCTCCCCGAAAGCTTGGTTTTTGCACCTTATATCAATTTACTTTAGAAATGAGGCTTTTCATGTGATTGCCTTTTCATTTTTCTATCTTTTACTTTTAATTTGTTTACAAAGAAATCGGAGACTGACACTCTTGTTAAAATACAAATAAAGCTAAATGTAAAAGTAATTAAAAAAATGTAATCAAAACCTCACAATCACATTTGTAACAAATTACACACACACAAAAACACACACACTATTTAATAATTGTGCCGTTGCTTAGAAAATCATTCAATTTGATTGAAGACTTAAAAAAGACGTTTAAAGTGTTGTATAAGTGTTTAGTACTGCGTTTTTATTAGACCATCTTTTCTAGTGATTGCAGAACATACAGACAGGCATTCGCTTGGCATAAAAGTCTTACTCAATCTATTTCAATATAGAAAAAAGTACCAAAAAAAATGTTTTTTTAAATATGTAAAAATGTGTACAAATATTTGTACAGTTTGGTGGATTTTTATTTATTTATTTTTTTGCATTCATGTTTTGCTGTTCGCAAAAATGTTAATGCACATGCAAGGGTACAAATCACAGAAATATTCAAATGTGTACAGATGTTCCAATTGAGCGCTCAATAAATATAATACGATTTAATTTTTTTGAAAACGAATTAAGGATTCTTTTATTCAGCACATCACTTGATTGCTTCAGAGCCAAGTAACCCAGCCTTATTGTTTATCGAATCCCCCCTCCACACACCCCTCATACGTCTGCACCTAGCTATCTCCTGCTTAGCACGTCGTCTGCGCCTCTTTGATAGGTCATTGATAACAGCCCCGGCTGAGTCTGCACTGACTGTATATAAGCCTCACAGATCCAACTCGATCTCATTCGGCTCAGGACCTTTCCTCAGACACCAACCAACTGTACTTCTGGAACTATGGCTCTCTTTTTCTTCTTGCAAGCTATGGCGATCCTGCCCCATGTTGGGGCTTTCGATATGGGCCAGTCCACCCGCTGCGTGCCCATTCCTCGCCAGCTGAGCGTGTGTCATGATGTGGGCTACTCTGAGATGCGGCTGCCCAATCTTTTAGGGCACAGCAGCCTTGAGTCCGAGGTGGTGCCACGCTCCGAGGACTGGCGTTCTCTCTTGCAAGCTGGGTGCCACCCTCAGGCTCAGACCTTCCTCTGCTCTCTTATCGCTCCTGTCTGCCTTGACACGTAAGTGTGTTATTTCTTCTTCGCTTACTGTATCCTTTTACAGTCTTGGTTATGGAATCCGTCTAATCTGGCTGCTCCCTTCACAGGTTTATCCAGCCATGCCGCAGCCTGTGTGTGGCTGTGAGAGACAGCTGTGCCCCTGTTCTGACCTGCCACGGGCATTCATGGCCTGCAGCGCTGGACTGTGATCGCTTCCCTGCTCAGGAAGAAATGTGTCTCACTCCACTGCCCAAACATATCAGCAGCTTCACTAAAGGTCAGTCATCGGAACGTTTTCACTAGCTCTTGGAAGAAATCTGGCTCATTGAAATGGAAATGTGTGCAAACTGTGTAAATGGCTTTTAAATCATGCTTTTTATTTCTGGTTTGCAGATCTACCTCAGCCTGTGTGTCAGACATGTCCACCTGTGGAGGAGCTTCCAAGTTTGAAAACCGTTATGGATGCTCTTTGTCATAATGACTTTGGTAAGGAACTAAGTAAATAGCATGTATGATGACATTTAAAATAAAGCCATATCTGAGGTAAATGTGTAATTAAGCTGCTGGGGAGGGTTTTATTAAATATTGCAGATCAGCACGTTGAGATCTGGTGACTTTTAAGAGATTTAATAAGTACTGAGTAGTTCTCCTACTGGAACCCTAAAAAAGAACCTTGATTATTAGTGTTTTTTGATGTGATCACTTTGTTGAGGTCAGTGGTTTTAAACATTTAGAGTATGTCTGTTTCAAATTCATAATCTCCTGCCCTCATGTGCTCACCTCCTTCCTGTTTTGTTTTTTAACAGCTGTTAAAGCCAAGCTCTCTCGTCGACGCATGGCCTCCGCAGAACCTGAATTTGAGGTTGATGGAAAAGTGGAATTCATCCAGCGTGGTCCACTGCTGCCCTATGACACTGCCAACCTCCTGCAGCAGTGGCTGCTCCTGAATCTGCGCTGCGCACAGGCTCTGGTGCGACCCGGACGTGCCCAGCTGTACCTGATCGCCGGCACTACGCGGGCTGATGGTACTGTAGAGTTCACGCACCTCTTTCCCTGGCTTAAGAAAGACGTTCACATATCGGCAGGCACACGTAAGTGGAAACACCACAAGTGCTGATGAGGCAAGGAGAGCTGGTAGTTGAGGGGGATGGTTTCAAAGCTGGCTCTTCCCGAACAGACTTCACCTCTCTCTCCTTTCCTTTTATTCCAACAATCTTCAGCACACCAAAGCTAAATGCACTGTGATGTTTTGTATATAGTCAGTCTGAAGTAAAAGGACTTGTAAATATAATATTTCTATCCAAATAATGATGTATTTATGTGTTTTTGTGGATGGATGGTGAATAAATATTATTACCGAATGCTTTGAATGATACCTCCTTTCTGGCTCCCCTTATTTTTAATACAAGTTAAAGTTTATTTTTATTTCTGGTATTATAAAATACAACCGTATAAACTAAATTGCCTCATGTAACTTTCGTAGTGTAAATGTGTATTAAAAAAAAAAAAAAAGATCAGCAAGTGAATCTCTACATTGGAACAAAACGACTTTTTAGAACATCACTTTTCGCTAAACAATAATGGGTGGGTTCTCAAATGATTCCCTTAAAGTAAACGTAATATACTTTATTGCATCATAAGCATCATGATTAAAATGATGCAGTGATTTATTTCTTGCTGATCGTCAGTGAAATTTATCTTTTAATGAACAAACTACAGAGTTCATAACTAGTTCCCTGATGTAAATATTTTAACAATAAATAAATGTGTAGCATAAATAAATGAATCACTTTATTTATATCTGACCTACCAAACCTCAGTGAAAAGAGTTTTTCATTTATAAATTCATGTCAGTGTAATGAAACTTGATCACTATTACTGACTGAATTGCAGAACATGGATGAAATTAATCTTTATTATAATTGAAGCTTTATTGCTTGTTTATTGTCAGAATACTATAGCCCCTATTCCCGACAGGAATGGATTTAAATGATACAGACATGGGCAGTTTACTAGATCCAATTAACCGACTAAAATGTCCCATGTCTTTGTATTGTGGGAGGAAACCTACATAGACATAGGAAGGACCCTGGTCTACCCCACCCAGCGTATCTAATGGAGGACTCTCTGGTTGTGAGAAGAAAGAGTTAACCACTGTGCCACTATGCTTCTCTCATAAATATTAGATGGAGAAAGTTCCATGTTATGTGTTAATGGAGCTCGTGTTTACGTTCTCAGTCTAAAAAATAGTTAGTAGGTGTTTGTGTGTGTATGTCTATATCTATGTTTTTTGTCTCGGCTGCCACAATGTCTGCTTGCTTATTGGTCTATTACACCAACATATAGTGCCTGTTATCTTAAGGTGGAAAAAACAGAGCCTTTACAAAGTTTATCACAACCTGACAATCCAACCACAAGCCACCCAGCTCTAACTTACTTGTTTTAACAATCAACATGCAGCTAGAGGGATCGGGTACATGAGGGGTTTGGGACAATTGCATTGGCAGGCGGTTGGTATTCGATGCTGCTGCACTTTATTTAGTTGCTCTCTAGCTTACTAAATTGTATTTTCTTAACTTGTTAGTTGGACAAAAGTGGCTGTGAAATGATAAAATGCAATGAAAAGTCTGGCTTTGTGTGGCTTAACCTATGAGGGCCTTGCTTTCCTGCCTTTTCCAAATGAGTGCTGTGATTCAGTACCCCCTGCATCTCTGATCAAAAAATAATTAAATAAAATATCTGTTTTAAATAAAGTCTAAACTTAATCTTAACCTTTATATCAAAGATTCTGTTCTCAGTGAACAGTAAAGCTGGAATGTCATGTCTAGACAATAAAAAAAAACCATCTGATTAGGCAATTAATTGAGTGTTCATTTCTCATGGAATGAATCTTTACTCTGATATAAAATAATTCAGAGCCTTAAATCTGACTGAACGTAAGTGACATTAATGGGATTGTAAAATGGGAATCATGAACATGTATCAGTGCAACATCCCTTATTTCATATAGATTTTCAAAATCTGTATTTTGTAAGTCTTTAATTTTTTTCGTAACTTAGCAAATTTTGTATTTTCTCCTCTCTCTCTCTCTCTCTCTCTCTCTCTCTCTCTCTGTCTCTGTCTCTGTCTCTCGGTCCTTCAGACTGCACATCACTTTGTGTGTGGGTGTAGATGTGGCTCTGTCTGAAATGTGAACAAGGTCCCTCCAATTCATTCTCCTTTGCCACCTCATTATGACTCTATCGGCACAATGGAAGAAGAGCACATTAGAAACTTCCATGCTGCGCCAGAGAAAGCCGTCTTAATGCCAGGCTTCAGTGCATTGTCCCACTAATTCATGGAGTCTGTCCCACCATGAACAATTTAAAGTGAGAAAGGGGGTAAGCTATTGAGGAGGCTCTGTGTTTAAAGGGTCGGTGAGAGAAAGGAGAGAGGGAGACCCCTCACAGCTGGACCAGTAGGCGCTAGAGTTGAGGCATGTCTTTATAACTCTGCTATGAGGCCTCTTGATTTCTTTCAGTGATCCTGAAATAAAGACGACAGCCTGAGGTTCAGTGGAACAGTGATTCCAGCTTTGGCTATAGATGTGGAAAAATGATGAAGAGACACTTAATGTCCGGTTTAAGAAAAGGAGATATGTTGAGGGATAACTGGATAACGTCTGGATAAAATCTTTAGCAATTTTCAGTTTTGGAAGGAGGAAATTAATGTGAATTCACTAGAATGACTGTCTAAAACATGCTTAATAGAAAAAAATTATAGAGTTTAAATATGCATTCTATATACTGTATCAAATATAAAATGAAAATCAGTGACATCAGGCCTGTAAAGAAGCCAGCGCAGATTCACTATAGCTTATCTACAACTGTTTATGTTCTCAAATTTTAAACTTTTTAATAAGATACTTTGATCCTTTGGTAAAATTAAATCTTTGAAAACCCTAGGCACATGATTGTAAAATGTGCCTAGTTATTTTTTAATATATCTAATAAAGTACTGTTACAATAACCATACAATACAATACAATGTCACACTAATATTTGGTAGGATCCCCTTTAGCTTTAATTATGGCACGCATTTACTGTATCATCATTTTCACAAGTTTCTACGATGTCACAACATTTGTTATTGCCCAGAGTTGCATTAATATTTCCCTCAAGTCCTTGTATTGATGATAGAGAATCTTTTGGATGTGCTGGAGAAGTGCTGCAAATCTCCATTGGGTTCGGGTATGGTGTTGTGGCCGATCCATGTGTGAGAATGATGTCTCATGCTTCTTGAACCACTCTCACAATTTGAGCTCGATAAATCCTGACATTGTCATCTTGGAATATGTGGATATTCACTGATGGAATAACCTGGTGGTTCAGTATGCTCAGGTCTGCTGACCTCATTCTTTGGACACAACAAATTTTGGACAACAAATTTTAGTCACAATTGCATTTTTAGAAAGTTTTCCATCTTTTTTTTAAAAATTGGGTTCCTAGGTTTTTTTTATTCTTTATTATAAAAGCGTGGAATGAAAATAACAGTCCTTAGTAATATTATAATGCAATTATTATTTTTTTAATGTGAAAAAACAATTAAAAGTAGATACTACAATTAAAATAACTATAGTTAATCCTTTTATTACAACCTTTTTACAACCTTTATTCCTGTCATATCATTTGTAATATAAACACTAATAACCATAATAATCAAACCCTTTTTAAGCTAAAACAAGGAAAGACTAAAAGTTCTGAAGCTCTTTATTGAGTTATTAATTATTGAGTTATTAATGGGATTTTGATGTAAATGTATGGCATTAACAGTAATCGTAGAGGTTAGAAGTATAAAATCATGGTTCAAATGCAGCAGTAATTCTAACAAGAGCTCGAGTTTAACCATAAACACATTACATATTCATCACCAGACGGCAGGTCCTCCACCAGCGAGGGGGAAAAAACTGCAAATTTGATTACAAGCGCCCTTTGGCTCTAGGGCTGAGGCACAAAGGCCCTGGCTGTCCAGGCCGATTACCATGCCCAGCATGAGGTGATGTTTTACCCCTCACAAATCCCCCAGCGCCCCTTGCACTGGGACATGCCTGTTTAGGACTCTGTATGGCCAGTGCTATTCCTACTTGCTTTTCCCCTGTTGGAGTTCCTACTCCTGCTCAAAAGCATCTGTACTTAAACTCATCAGTGAAGTGAACTTACAAGCTGCTGATGTTGTGTAATTTTGGGGGGCTTTTGGCTTCAGCTGAATACTTTTCTCCGTGACAGCTGTGATGGCTCACAACACCACCACGCTTCATCTAATTATCAGAAATTTACCCCAGTGGTTGTAGTTCTTTCTAAGACCTGCCAGAGTGGAAAATTAGATTAAACAAAATTTTGTTAAGCTTGAAATTCTGGTCAAGATGTTTTTTTTTTTTATAATTCAATGGTTCGGATCAAAGGATGAAAAAGCAACACTCTGCACATTGTGTTTAAGCAGAACCGGATTTATTTTAGTTTCCACATGAAATACACTTTTGACATCTTCTTTAGTCAGTCAGGGACACAGAAAGACGGGGATTAGGCAAAATCGGTTTAGCTGTCATGTTGATAAAATCACTTAGTGGCCGGATTATAGCACTTGAGGTGAAGTGACCTGGAATAAGAGTGAGAAGCTGAGATTTAAATTTAGAATATTTTTACTCGGTTATTACTGCTGCTACAAATAACTTTTAAGGTATATAAATCAGTGTTAAACACGGTTCGAAAAGGTTTATAATAAGCACTGATAGACTTCAGACTGAGGAGGTTTATAGCTTGACTCTTTGGGCTTTTGAATTGGTGCCTCTGAAAAAAGACAACTATTTACTGCAGTAGCACTCTGTTTCGTGTGCAACTTTAACTTCGCTCAGGAGTCCATTGTCTCCAGTGTCTATCATTTAATGGCCTCTTTGACATAATGAATGAAGCGGTTCCACCTTCTGTCCAGCAGAAAGGCTTCGCTCTTATCG
This sequence comes from Corydoras maculifer, assembly GCA_019802435.1. Taxonomy (NCBI): domain Eukaryota; kingdom Metazoa; phylum Chordata; class Actinopteri; order Siluriformes; family Callichthyidae; genus Corydoras; species Corydoras maculifer. The sequence continues at coordinate 500,199 of JAFMOD010000970.1, forward strand.
CCTTTCACAATCACCCTGGAGGGGCTTGGCCAATCAGAGCAGAGTTACAGGCACCCCAGAGCAAAAGAGGGAAAGAAGTTATTGTTTTCTTTCTGCTTTTTAATGAAGTTTAGCCTCTCTTTCCTTCAGGAAAATGCTAGATGTTGGAACGAACCTTACAGAGGCATCCTCACAGAAGTCCATAGCAGCTAATTAATGAGAAAGAATCAGTGTACGATGGCTGAACCTCCATCAAGACATCTTGGATTTGGCAGTTCAGGGAAAAGTTTTCTCATCGACAATCTGCTGCGGCCTGATGACAAATCAACCCACGTCCAAACTTTTCCTGGTGCCAACCAAAGAAGGTGCCCGCGTGACCTGCCGGGCCTAGCTTCTAAAATTTCCTGGAACTCCCAAAGTGGCACTCCTGCAGAGATGATAAAAGAATCTCTTAAACCACATTCAGGTAAGATACAGTAAACATTTCACATAACTTACATTATTTCTAATAAGGATTAGATTGATAGTCGTGTGTGTTTTTGTGAGAACCGATCAATTATTATATTACAAAAATAATTCCTTAATTTTTAACCTTTTCATTTCAATATTGAAATTATTTATTTTTCAAGGTTCATTACATTGAAGTTCATGACATTATAATAAAACAAGCTTTTAATCATTATTCATAGAGGACATTAATTGAATTCTTGATTTAATTACACAGATATTTAGAAATTTCTGACTTAAGATGTAAAAACAAAGCTTTATTAATAACGTTATTAGACAAAAAAAACCAACTATATTTTGTGTAATAAAAAAATGACTATTATTTATGATTATCATTAGTATTTTTTAATATAGATACTTATAGGGCAGTCAGTAATTTAAAATTACTTAAATCATTTGCTGAGACTGTCTGAACCACATTAATATGTAGCAGAACCACATATGCACAGCCCTGATGACAGTTGATCCTAATTTATTTGTTAATGTAAAAATACTTCTGTAGGCTATATGAATATTTCAGCTATTATATCATCTAACCCAAAAATTGCTTTTTATATATAAATTGTTGGACACGTGCTGGACTGTTGAGCAAATATCTTAAACCATCTAAACCTCTAATGCTGTATGAAAATCACTGCTGTAAATGTAACTAAATAAATAAAAAATAAGTTTAAGGTTTTCCTGTCCAAATAACTTGATTTTTTATTGATTGCACGTGACCTTATTAATGTTCAGGTATTATAATGTGTCATTATCAAACATCTTAATAAATTAATAGCTACTGACTTGTGTTGTTCTCATTTTTAAGTCTCTTTGATAAAAGCATCTGCTAAATGACTAAATGTAAATCTGTAGAAAATAACATTATAGTAAAAGGAAGCAGTAACTTGTGCCTATGTTCAGGTCAAAAACTTCACTCAGTGACTGTATTAATATTATTATTCACAGAATATTATTTTGTCAGTACATCTCCTCTCCTCCACACATACTGCATCACGTCCAACCCTTTGACCTGCACTCTTCCGCTACTCTCTAGTGAGTATATTATACACACACACACACTCACACACATTTTACAGTAACACACACATTTTACAGTAACAGTCAAGAAATATGCCTATCATCTATTCCACTTACAGTAAAGATGGACTTTGTAGTTCTACAATTCCAAACTGTAGTTCATTATGTAGTTGGTGTTCTACATACAGTATTGAGTACGTCCCCTTTACTCTGTTCAAATGGTCAGAACCCCAATAGTACCACCACAGAGCAGGGATTATTGGGTTGGTGCATTATTCCTATCCCAGCAGTGTCACTATGGTGTTTAAATGAAACTACAGCAGCGGGGGGGGGGGGGGGGGGGGGGGGGGGGGGGGGGGGGGGGGGGGGGGGGGGGGGGGGGGGGGGGGGGGGGGGGGGGGGGGGGGGGGGGGGGGGGGGGGGGATATATATATATATATATATATATATATATATATATATATATATATGCTAACTATATCAAAATATGCAAAATGTTGCTTTTTGCATTATATATATATATATAATGCAAAAAGCAACATTTTGCATATTTTGATATAGTTAGCATTGTAGTAGCTGCTTGATCACCTACAAAAGTAATATAAAAAGTAAGCATATTACATGCAGTAAAGGATTTGCAGGTTTAATGAAGCATGAAAAGACCCGATGTGACAAGTGAAGTAGCTAAATGTTACCCCTCTACCCACCCTCTTCCTTCTCAAAAAAAAAAACAACTTTTTAGTAGCTTGACACTTTCCCACAGAACCCCCCGAATACACAATGCTGCTTTGCCCCGTGACCAATCAGCTCTTTCGGGCAGGCCTCCCACACGCGACCCCACTGCCATCCCTCACCAAAGCAATGAACTCCAAGCTGCTTTACCAGCGCTGATCTAGGAGCACTGTGCCCTTCGCAGAACGTAACCTCCATCAATCCCAGACCCCAGTGCTAAATCGCTGTCGGATCAGTAACTCTGAACATCACAATGGTGTCCTGCAGGCCAGCATTCCTGTGTAGAGAGAGGGAGGGAACGCTTCTCCGGCCTTTTTGTTTCGTCTGATAAAAAGCTCAGGCCTGAAGATCCGCCTCTTCTTTTCTCCTGTCCCTCAGTGCTGGTCTCCAGCCATTCCAGACTCCCTCTCTGGGGAGGAATAATGGGCTCAATTGGGATGACTTTTATAGACTTATTGGAGCTCATCTTTCCTTACAGAGGGAGATTGTGTACCTGTGGGTGAGCAGATAGACTCGATGGAAGACTGGTTGCTGAAGAGGCAGCAAAGGAATGGCAAGGAAGGCTTTTGTTGAACTAAAAAAAGAGATTTGGGGCCACAAAGGAACGAGGGGGAATGAGTAGCCCCGCTCGTGAGTTGACCCACTAATAGAGCGTTTAAGTGGAAGCCATTGATCCTGAATAACGGACTAGGCAGCGTGTCTAACAGTCTTACCCCGTGCTATGAAGGTGGTCAGCGCACCGATTTGTTGAACAGATTAAGGACCTTTTGTTATAAATAGACCAGGGGAAATTGAGGTGCTTGACTTTTTTGTCAAGCCTGCACCTGGAGATAAAAAAGCGTGGGATTGCTGCTTCCAGAAACCTTTATCACTTGCTTGATTATCTTTGTCTGTCTCTCTTTTTGCATTTTTTCCCCAAATCTTAGGCCATCTTTTTTTAAACAGCATATAGATGAACTCCAACCCAACTATCAAGACCAACATTCTTGGCCTTGTGGAACTCTGATTAGTGAAAAGGTTTTAATGGGATTTATGTTAAATATTATATGAGTGTGATAGATAGAAACATACTCTGCAGCCATGTTTAAATCAAAGATGAGTAATAAGTGATGTGTATTTAAACCCGTTTATCAGTTTACTGATATTAAGCAAACACAATTTGGTAGAATGTGCTCTGCTAAAATAATTAAGAAAATAAAGAAACCTCACTGTCAGTAATTGCCAAACATCTAACAGCTAATTGGAGTAAATTATTAAGAAAGCATGTTTTAAAGCAGGCGGCACGGTGGCTTAGTGGTTAGCATGTTCTCCTCTCAGCACTAGAGATTCCCGGTTCGAATCCCCATCTGGGTGGAGTTTCCATGTTCTCCCCGTGTCTGCGTGGGTTTCCTCCGGGTTCTTCGGTTTCCTCGCACAGTCCAAAAACATGGATCATGTCAATTGAGTTCTCCAAATTGCCCCATATAGAGTGTGTTTGTGTGAGTGTGTGCCCAGCGATGGATTGGCGCCCTGTCCTGGGTGTATCTGCCCAGCGACCGAAACATTCTCCCCTGGATGGGCATGGGGAACCCCCCTCCGCGACCCTAATATAGGATAAAGCGGAAGATAATGAATGAATGAATGTTTTAAAGCACCGCTGCATCTGATGCATTCACCCCATTACAACACTTTTATGTAAGCTGAACCTAAAAAAGTGGCCAGTGAGTGTGACCATCTTTGCCATCTCTTTCGCAGAGAGTACAGATCCTGCAGCATGGAGTCCAGGTTCTAGTCCTAAACCCCACCGTGGGATCCTGAGGAGAGCTGTGTTTTCTGAACAACAGAGACGAGAACTTGAGAGAACATTCCGCAGACAAAAGTACATCAGCAAAACAGACCGGAACCGACTAGCCACGGAGCTGTGTCTGAAGGAAACCCAGGTACTGCCCCTACTAGCACAAGGCACCACCACTGAGCTACCATGCGCAGGTCCTTTCTGTGTGGAGTATGTACATGCATGTGCTTCCAAGAGTTTTCTAACTTATTCCAAAGACATGCGATAGGTACATTGGAAATAATAAATTGTCCCTATGATGATATGAAATGATTAATTATTAGAAATAATAATAGGAAATGAGTTATTAACTTGGGGCGGCACGGTGGCTTAGTGGTTAGCACGTTCTCCTCTCAGCACTAGGGATTCCTGATTCGAATCCCAGTCTGGGTGGAGTTTCCATGTTCTCCCCGTGTCCACGTGGGTTTCCTCCAGGTTCTTTGGTTTCCTCCCACACTCCAAAAACATGGATCAAGTCAATTGAATTCTTCAAATTGCCCCATATAGAGTGTGTCTGTGTGAGTGTCTGTGTGAGTAAGTGTGTGCTCAGCGAAGGATTGGCGCCCTGTCCTGGGTGAATGAATGAATGATTAACTATGTCTATACACTAAACTGTTAACAGACAAATAAATATTGAGACAGCATGGTATGGGTTAAACTATGTTTTTGCAAGCATGTTACTGGAAGGTGGAAAAAAACTCCACACAGGCTGGAGATTAGAAGTTAAGCCAGGTACTGAGCAGGAGACGTGCCTGCAACATTAGTTCGTTTTTATATATATCAATAATTTGTCTTTTTTTTTTTAATAATGTTCACCTTATGACATTTAAAAAGCATCAAGTCCACAAAATATATTTCTAAACCACTATTGACTGCATGTCTGACATCTTCATCTCCAGCCATTGGTTGGTTTGTCTCTATTGTCTCATAGCTGCTGCAGTCTAATTTGTTAATGACAAATTATTTAAAACATTTATGTGTTAAGTGTAATTTCAGTGTTTTAATTTAACCCATGAGAAAAAGCTGGTTTGTATACCATGTTTCGATGAACTGTCACATTAACACCAGCACGATGCACAAACACCTGGAAATACGACATAATAAAGTGCTGAATCTTGGAAGATTCAGTCTCAGTGCTGTTAACATCTACTTCAGCATAACAGTCTTATCCAGTTGAAATATGTGATTTACATTAATCTAAGACGTAAATAAAAATTATACACTGAATAATTTGAACCTTTTTTACTTCATCAGCATATGGATGACCATGATCCATGAATGTTCCCCTTGGTATCAGATTAGACACAATATTAATAGTCAGTATTAAAAGAACGTACTGTATAATGATGTTTGTTACATGAACCTGTGTGCTGTTTCAGGTAAAGATCTGGTTCCAGAACCGTAGAATGAAGTGGAGAAACTCAAAGGAAAAAGAGCGCTTGAGCTCACGACCAGCAATGGAGGAGCTCCTGTTTAGAAGCGTCCCAGACGAAGAGGAAACACGACATACACACACACATGGACTTAAACACCCAGCCACTCATACTGTCCACAGATAAGATATGAGTGGGTCTCTATGTCTGTGTGTGAGAAAGAGAAGCAGAGGTGTTTTCTCTTTATAAAAATATTTTGACTAATCAGAAAAATTGTGAAATGTAATAAAGAGATACTGATCACTTGTAAATAGGTCTTTACAGTAAACTCTGGTGCCCAAAGCTGATTTACATTCTTGTTTTGACTTTTTTAACTGCCTTTTGTAAATAACTTTATAATTTTTATGTTGTGCCGGATTAATTCAGTGGACTTTTTTTTTTTATAACCTGGTTGTGAACAGGGAGAGATGAAACTTAGAAACAGCGTATTAGATTTGTGACTCATATGTTGCCTGTCCTAAAAAAAAATGCTATTTAAAGCTTTAAGTGATGTGAGCTGGGGTTGCTGAGATTTAGACTCTAGTTAAAAAATCTCATTTGCATTCTGGGACAATGGTAATGTTAATCAGGCTCAAACTGTAAAATAGTGTTTCAGAAAACATGAAGAATCATTTTCCACATAAATTAACCAACAATTAAACAGCCTTTTTGCAAATGTTCTGAATGCTTGGCTCTTCAATGAACAATTTAGTTTGAAAAAATACGATGCAAGATGTCAAACTCGACCAAATATCTGAATAGAATGAAATGTTAAGCTAAGGCAGACTAAGAAAATATTAGATTGCAACTTATTTTATCCAGTCAGCGTATAGTAAATATTTATGCGCAAAATGCAAATGCAGTAATATACAGCTAGATATTGAATCCTTATATTTTACTCATGGATCAGTGTTGGCAATAAATGTAAAATTTAAATAAACCAATTTCTCATACTTATACATTTCTTATTATTTAGTTCCATTCTGTAAAATGTACTTTTTACACCGCAATCTTCAAACAGCCTTCTGAAATTGGTAAAACATTTACTTTTCCATTTAAGTAATATTTGAATCCAAATATCACTACTTTATTCTTTTGATAAGCAACTGCACAGACTCTGTAAGACAGTAATGTATTCAGAAATTTACCAAAAACATCAAACAAACAAAAATATATATATGGTACTTTATTTTCTGAGCTTTAAGAGTGACACAACTAAAGTAAATTGTAAAAGCACCTGCTCTTGATGCTTCATATCAAACTCAAATGTTGACAAGAGTGATAATTAACCTAAAATGAACAAATGAATCTACTTTTCAATGTAAAATTTACTAGATGTGTGAACTGGATCTAACAACCATATATTAAGGGATTATTTTCTGGGGCACAATGCAGCAAATGTTGGGGCAGCAGTAGGTAATAGTGTTGCAGTTCATAAATAAGCAGTACATTTTATATACTCTAGTTTCATTTACTGTAAATCAGTAAAGCCTTTAAATCTTAAATTAATTTTGCATTGTGTTCTATGATGTCATCAGCCATGTTTCCTAGCAACGCAATTCTAATATCAATGAGCTATACGTTCTGGAACCTTTAGTTATTGAATTCTTCTATGCTCATAAGTGTGATGCTGTTTAAGGTTTTTCTCGATTATATTCTCATTGTGTACATGTGTGGATTTAATTTCTTTTTGTTAAATTGTTGTTTTGGTTGATTAATTGATTAATTAATAATTTGGTAATCAATGAAACGGGAACTAAAACACACATTCTTTTAGGTTTATTAAAAATGAAGAAAGTTTTTAGTATATTCAGCAGAAAGCAGAATCCTGATAACGAGCTGAAAGAGAAAGACTTCAGTAAGGTGCACAAAGCTGCTTATAATGGAGATGTAGTGGAACTTCAACACCTGGCCAAAACCAAAAACCTAAACAAGCCGGACAAAAAGAACAGGTAAGTTTGGAGAGCTTAAAGAGATATTACTTTTCTTTACTACACTAAATTAATACATTTTAAAATACTTATATACATTACACAGATTAATATAAACAGTGAGCCTGTTGCAGCTGTTTTTTAAAAACTATTTTCTGTAATTTTGCCACTCGATGAGAAGAAGTGAAACTGTACTCCGCTTTGAGGTCGTGCCTAATAACACCTCTTTCCCGTGATTTATTCACAATAATGCACACCCACCTTAACTGGTGGATAAAGACAGCAACACTTTGATTAGTTAAAGCTGACAACCTAGTATCGGTTATTAGTCATTAAGATAATACTAGTTTTGTCCTGAACAAACAATGAGTAAAACTGGTTTCATTAAAAACCTTTTCATTACGTATGGCTTGGATTTGATTGTAGCTGTAAAGAGTTCTGCTGCTGATTTTTATTTTATTGTTTTTTGTTTGTATGTGTTATCAGAACTGCTCTACATGTCGCCTGCATTTGTGGACATGCAGAGGTGGTTCAGTTTCTGGTGGAGAACAAAATTCGACTGAACCACCGTGACAACCAACTGCGAACAGCGTTAATGAAGGTAATGTCTGAGAAATTTTATTAATATCATCTGCCTTTTCTCAGCCTCCTATAAACACATAATTTTAAAAATCATGTTTGCGTAGATGCATTTTAAGTATTCAAGTATTTTCTCCTATATGTATTTGTTCCCTGTGGATTTTGGCAGGCGGTGCAATACCAGCAGCTTGAGTGTGTCTCCATTCTTATACGTCACCAGGCACACGTCGGTCTGGTGGATATAGATGGTAACACGGTACTGCACCTCGCCTCCTGTATCCCCTCCACACTTGAAATGGTGCAGCTTCTCACCTGCAGCACTAACATCAACACCCTGAACAAGGTAGGTTCACAGTAGAGAACCTCTCAGGACCTCTTTTAATTTGGTGACATCATCCGAAGAGCAGAAGGAGAACAGAGGCACCACCTTCTGCTGTTATCAACATCGACACATAAGATATAAAAATGCAATCTGTACTGAAAGTGTTTGCTGTTTCCTCACAGAATGGAAACACTGCCTTGATGCTGGCGGCAAAGCACCAGCGTTTCGATCTGGTCGAACACTTTATTTACATGGCAGCAGATGTTAACATGGTGAATAACCAGCAAAAGTAAGGATTTCAGTTTTATTTCAATGATCCCTTAAATTATGATCAGGTGCTGTTTCAGATCTGGAAGTTATAATCAAAGATTTAAGATAGAATAGAAAAATAATGAATTAATGATTAGAATTATTTATTCATTCAATTATTATCTTCTGCTTTATCCTATATTAGGGTCGCAGTGGGGTTCCCCATGCCCATTCAGGGGAGAACGTTTCGGGCGCTGGGCAGATACACCCGGGACAGGACACCAATCTATTGCTGGGCACACACTCACTCACACAGACGCCCACGCATACACACAATTTGGAGAACTCAATTAACTTGATCCATGTTTTTGGACTGTGGAAACTGGAGAACCCGGAAGAAACCCACGCGGACACAGGGAGAACATGGAAACTCCACCCAGATGGGGATTCGAACCGGGAATCCCTAGTGCTGAGAGGCGAACGTGCTAACCACTAAGCCACCGTGCCGCCCTAATTAGAATTAATGATACACAATTACCAGTTACTTTCTTATTCCACTGATTCAGATCTTTTCTCACAAAGGTCACCTCTGATGCTTGCTGCAGCAAGTGGAAATATCGAGGTGGTGCAACTGCTCCTGGATCATGGAGCAGAGGTGGGTTTATTGGATAAATCTGGAAAATCTGCTATTGGATTTGCTATGAATCAGAAACATTTTTGGTAAGTACTGGATTTATTGAAAGATTAAGTGGTTTCCTGCAGAATGAGAACTTTGTGTTTTAATGCACCTTCTTTCTTATCATTTCCATCTTCAGCTGTGCAAATCTGATAACTGATTACCGGAATAAAAATAAGAAGCTAAAAAATGGGACTGGGAACATCAGTACTCATAAATGTCCAGATAGAGACACATTTGGTGAGAACCTCGATAAGAAGCTTAACTTTGTTATGATTCTTTTTTTCTACAAACACTTTATCAGCTTTGAGGGTTTTTGGTTGTAGATGGTAAAGCGGATGTGGCTCCAATCAGTGACAATAAGATGATGCTGCCAACATCTGGCCTCGAAACCCCTCAACCTGACGGCATGGTGAGGACAAAGGAAAGTTTGAAGAAAGACTGCACCGTGTTACCTCCTCCACAGCCTCAGGAGGTTCCCCAGCCCCACCAGCAGAAAAGTCCTACTCTGATATCAGCAGTACAAACTGCAGCTGTGCTACCTGGGAGAGTTGTAAGTCATTTTTATGCTCATCTCTTATGTAGAAACAATATTTAGAATGTTTAAACTTTTTATCTATCTTTGTTAGACGACTGATGTGGGTGTGAAGGTCTACACTCACCAGAATCAGCCTGCTGAGCACAAACAGCGATCAGAGCCCAGTGCTCAGCCTGATTCCATCCAGCCTCTTTCTCAGAGACTAAAGGTAGCTGCGCCCCTCACTCACTTTCTACAGGACGAGCAGCATCAAGCCTGGCATCCAGACACCAAGTCAAAACTGAAAATTAATAACCAGGATGAAGACGAGGATTCACCCCCCTGGGATACAGAGGTTAGTATTAGCACCCATCATTTCAGCTGTATGAAGAAGTCTAGTCTACTTCTGTTACTGTGTAAAAATCAGTGCAGATGTTGTACTGATCACAATGCACTGAGTTCATAATCATAAACTTTTAGAAATTTTTGTTTGATTCTTTCTCACTCTTCCTTCTCGTCTTCTTTCTCAGTCTGACGAGGAGGAGGAAGAAAAAGGAAACAAAGTCAGTAAGATACCCGATAGAAATGTAAGTCATTTTCAAATTTATTGATAATCATAAGGGTTTCTAGTTAACATTCTCGGTTCTTTTGTGAGGAAACAAGAACTTTTACAATTTTGATATTAAGTTTTTTTGCTCTCTTGTTTTTGTTAGACAGCTGATGTGGGTGTGAAGGTCTACACTCACCAGAATCAGCCTGCTGAGCACAAACAGCGATCAGAGCCCAGTGCTCAGCCTGATTCTATACAGCCTCTTTCTCAGAGACTAAAGGTAGCTGCGCCCCTCACTCACTTCCTACAGGACGAGCAGCACCAAGCCTGGCATCCAGACATTAAGTCAAAACTGAAAATTAATAACCAGGTTAAAGATGAGGATTCACCCCCCTGGGATACAGAGGTTAGTATTAGCACCCATCATTTCAGCTGTATGAAGAAGTCTAGTCTACTTCTGTTACTGTGTAAAAATCAGTGCAGATGTTGAACTGATCACGATGCACTGAGTTCAAGATTGAAGCTGATTGTTTCTCTCTCACTCTTCCTTCTCATCTTCTTTCTCAGTCTGACGAGGAGGAGGAGGAAAAATTAAACAAAGACAGCAGGCTACCCGACAAAGATGTAAGTCATTTTTAAATGTATTGATAATCATAAGGCTTCCCAGTTAACATTCTCACTTCTTTTGTTTAGAAACAATGCATTTTGATATTAAGTTATTTTGCTCTCTTGTTTTTGTTAGACGACTGATGTGGGTGTGAAGGTCTACACTCACCAGAATCAGCCTACTGAGCACAAGCAGCGATCAGAGCCCAGTGCTCAGCCTGATTCCATCCAGCCTCTTTCTCAGAGACTGAAGGTAGCTGCGCCCCTCACTCACTTCCTACAGGACGAGCAGCATCAAGCCTGGCATCCAGACACCAAGTCAAAACTTAAAATTAATAACCAGGATGAAGACGAGGATTCACCCCCCTGGGATTCAGAGGTTAGTATTAGCACCCATCATTTCAGCTGTATGAAGAAGTCTAGTCTACTTCTGTTACTGTGTAAAAATCAGTGCAGATGTTGAACTGATCACAATGCACTGAGTTCAAGATTGAAGCTGATTGTTTCTCTCTCACTCTTCCTTCTCGTCTTCTTTCTCAGTCTGACGAGGAGGAGGAGGAAAAATTTAACAAAGACAGTAGGCTACCCGACAAAGATGTAAGTCATTTTTAAATTTATTGATAATCATAAGGCTTCCCAGTTAACATTCTCACTTCTTTTGTTTAGAAACATTGCATTTTGATATTAAGTTATTTTGCTCTCTTGTTTTTGTTAGACGACTGATGTGGGTGTGAAGGTCTACACTCACCAGAATCAGCCTGCTGAGCACAAGCAGCGATCAGAGCCCAGTGCTCAGCCTAATTCCATACAGCCTCTTTCTCAGAGACTGAAGGTAGCTGCGCCCCTCACTCACTTCCTACAGGACGAGCAGCACCAAGCCTGGCATCCAAACACCAAGTCAGAGCGAAGCACTGATAACCAAGATGAAGACAAGGATTCATTCAGGGATTCAGATGTTAGTATTTTGCACCAGTCATTTCAACTGTTTAAAGAAGTCTAGTCTGGTTCTGTTACTGGGATTAAAATCAGTGCAGATCTTGTACTGATCAGAGTGCAGTGATTTCATGATCATAGACTTTTAGAAATTCTTGTAAAACTAAAGCTGATTAATTCTCACTTACTTTTGTTTTTCAGTCTGTCTTGGACAGCGTGAGGGGAAACAAAGACAGTAGGGTGATGGTTCCCTGCACACCGCATCAAGCCATACCAGGTGGCTGTGACAACATTAAATCTATTTCTATATGACGTTTAACACTGAAAATTTGTATTTACTCTGAGTGAGAGTTTGAGATTCCAGATAATGTATTCATTTATATTCACTAAAAATCTCCTTCTTAATCCAGATTATCCTGACAGCACCAGTGGTAAAGTGTGTGTTATTCGGCCCGTTGTAAAAGAGATACGACTACAGAAATCGGACCATAAAACAAAGAGACCTGCAAGATCTGAGAATAAAGAACTTTCACCTCAAAGAAATGTATGTCCTCTGTAAAAACTTTAATCAGTATAATTTATAGGTTTTTATATTTCAGCTGCTCATTTTCTTCATATTCAGTGAGGCTTAATTCTGATTGCATTCTTCTGGCTTAATTTAAAGATCTACAAATTCTTTACATATCCAGTTTACCGGACCTTTTCCACTTCATAATATATAATTTGCTCCTTGTAATCATTATTTATGTTAATATTGTAGATTTGTTCCTATTGATGATTCTTAACATGTTTATAATGAATAATGTTGGTTAATCAGCACATCAGCTGAGAAATCATTATATAATTCAGCTTCATTTAATCTAATCCTGGCCTTTACTTAATTTCTGTGCCCTTGTTGTCTTTAGACGGCTTGTGCAGATGTGATCTGCCACCCGGCGCCCAACCATCATCCTACATTAAAGCCTAAGGCTTGTCCTCAGGTGCAGGTTCATTCCAGTAGCTTCAGGAATGTGGTGCACCAAGCTGTGCAGATGGTGGACAGCCCCACACATAAGAGGAAGGAGACCTGGACCCAGACTGAGGGGATGGAGAAGGTCCTGCATAATTCCGCTGAATACAAGGCCATGCAACAGAAGCTGCAACAGATGCAGAAGAAGAATGACTTGTTGAAAATAAATTTGAATATATCGAATGGTCAATGTGCAGCCAAGCAAAGAGCATATGAGGAGTTACAGGAGCGCTTCACCAGCACATTGAAAAGATTGTTAGCTGAAGCAGAAAAAAGAGTTAACCTGAACAAAGAGAGGAGCAAAGCGCTAAAAGAAAAAAATGCACAGCTCCAAAAGCAGAACTTTACTCTGGAGCAAGAGAAGGCTGAGAGAGAGGTGTGTAATTCTCATGTTAATTCAAGACCATGAATTTAGGACTTATTGTAATCCTTATGGTTCTGCTTTAATTTAATTCAATATTGTATGTTTATAAAGATCTTTGTGAGGAAGCTCCAGCAGGACCTGTTCGAGTCTCAGAAAAGGTTGGCCACATGCGAGACGTCTCTGAAGGTCACCAGTCGCCAGTGCAGTGACCTGCAAATAGAGAGAGCTGCATTTCTGAAGGAGGTGGAGAGACTCAGAGGAATGGTATCTATGTGACTTTTCTTCTCATTTCATAATGATCTAAAGTTGCTGTTTGTTCTCATTTAGAACATCTTTCAAATCCTCCACTCAATAAAGCGCCATTTCTCTTGTCTATAAATTCAGCTTCAGGAGAGAGAGGAGCAACACTTTCAGGTGACATGTCAGGAAGAGGACAAGAACCATCTGAAGGAGGTAGTTCACAGGTGAAGCAATTTATAGATTTAGGAAAGTATTCAAATTGATATATTTACTAAAATTAACATAAACTGTGAATCTTAATATGAATCTGATTCATTTATAGTATGAATATGGAGAACAACTGTCTGAAGGATACAGCACAGCAACTGGCTACAACTGTTGAACAGCTTCAGGATGTTCTGAAGGCTACTGCCGTAAGTACCAACTATTATCCTCTAATTAACCTGTTTCAACATTTACATTTACATTTGGTCATTTTAGCAGACGCTTTTATCCAAAGCGACTTACAAGGTGAGAACAGGGTTCATCACAACATCCCTGGACCGTGAGGGTTAAGGGTCTTGCTCAAGGACCGACATTAGTAACTTCAGTGGACCTGGGATTTGAACCACCAACCTTCAGATTGATAGCCCAGCGCCCTGACTACTGAACAACCACGATCTGATCATGAGTTTCAAACTCATCAGGCTGTCAATAATAATGCCATTTATAAAGTACAAAAGCTTGTCCAGTGCTTCATTACACTGTAAGGTGCAGGATGTCCATCTCTGCTGCATTAACAGTTCAGAACCAGCATGTTCTTATATCCTCCCTGTGAAACCCAAACATTTATACATGGATTATCAGGATGGGTTATCAGCATTGTCATTTTTATCAAAACAATACAGTGTGACCCGAATAATGTGTTGTACGTTTGGCTATTAGTGCAAGTCAATGAGCAGAAGGTTGTAAATGGGACATGATGTTTTTTGCTTACAGGTTCAGGCTGCAGCTCAACAGGTTCAGGAGGAGAAAATGGTTTCTGTGAAATCAGCAGGAGTAGAAATGAAGCAGCATTTTCAAAACGGTCTGGATACTGTAAAGGGACTCACCAGTGTTGTAAAGAAGGAGTTATTACAAGAGTTTCAGTTCAACACTCATTACACCCACCAGCGGTATGGTGATGGGGACCGGTTAAGAGTATACTCAACTCCAAGATCAACATGTGAGTCACACCGAGGCTGTTATTGTCAGTTCAGGGGTTTGGTTCTTGTTTTCCAGAGCATTCTGATTTACATCTCATGATCTGTATGTTTCATCTTTCAGATTTTCTAAGCAGCTTGTGGAGTCCGGGAACAAATGGCTGAAAGAGAGACAGCAAGTCTTAAAAACGCAGCATCAGGATGAGAGCAGAGATTTAAGGGTGTTATGATCCCTCTCGGCTCAATCCTGTCTGGACTCCACGTCAGTAATGTGACAGACATCCTGCTTAAGGTGAGCGTAAACTGATTTGGAGGTAGCGGATGTTAGTGTTTAGTTAGGAAACGTGGAAACTTGGAATTATATTAAGTATCTGAACTTGTTGAAGTCACTGTAAGCATTTAGCCACTGTACATGATTTTAAATAATAATAAATGAGGTGAAAACAATCCTAATGCTTTTATCTTCTTTACATGTAGATCAACATTCAGATTATGCAGAACAATAAAGAGAAGAGCGCAGCATTAGAACAACAAGATCATCCATCAAATTATCAATAAAATTAATAAAAACCTTAAACATGATATAGTCTATATTAATTATAGAAAAATCTGAACTTTAACTTTAATCTGACCTCTGTGAAACCTGCCCAACTTTGAAATGAATCACAGTCATTATTGTACAGCATAAAAAACTACTATTCCTATAATGCTTTTTTTTTGTTTTAACATCTTTTAATGATGTCCAGACTGTATTATTCATTCATTATCTTCCACTTTATCCTCTATTAGGGTCGCAGTGGGGTACTCCATGCCTATCCAGGGGAGAACGTTTCGGGCGCTGAGCAGATACACCCAGAACAGGATGCCAATCCATCGCTGGGCACACTCACTCAAACAGGCACACTCTATATAGGGCAATTTGGAGAACTCAATTGACTTGATCCATGGTGAATGTGCTAACCACTAAGCCACCGTGCCGCCCCAGACTGTATTAACTACATTAAATAATCTACATGGTGTGTCATGTTTTACACTCAGCAATAGTTTGTAGATTTGAAAAATATTTATGTGCAGGATTCCCATCCATCCATTATCTTCCTCTCTTTCCTCTGTTGGGGTCGCGGGGTGGGGGGTGGGGTTGTGGTTCGCCCATGGCCATCCAGGGGAGATTTTCGGGTGCTGGGCAGATCGGGTGCTGGGCAGATCACTGGGCTCACACTCACTCACACAGACACACACACTCTATGGGGCAATTTGGAGAACTCAATTGACCTTCATCCATGTTTTTTGGACTGTGGGAGGAAACCGGAGAACCTTGACGAAATCCATGCAGACACAGGAAGAACATGTAAACTCCACCCAGATGGGGATTCGAACCAGTAATCCCTAGTGCTGAGAGGCGAATGTGCTAACCACTATGCCACCGTGCCACCGTGCAGGATTGTGCAAAAAAAAAAATTCCAATTACTGAAAATGAAGCACTATTTTGTCATTATGTCTTCTAAATGTAATGATATATGAATTCACAGTAAAGTTATAGAAAACCTCACTAAAATAGAAATGATGACATTTAAACAAAAGAAAACATGTATATATTATCTTTTGCAATATTGCAAAGCCCAAAAATGAAACAATATCTAGGGCCATTTCACTCATACCTCTATAGTGCAGTATGCAGTTTTAATTGGAAATTATGCAGGATATCGTTGTGGGGAACTTATATTTGGACTGAATATTTTGGTTAAAGAATGCAGCTTATCTTTAGTTTACCAGGCGAAGAGGCTGGTTATATTAAGGCATTATTTACTGGGGCACAACGCAGCAAATGTTGGGGGCAGACTGTAGGTAATAGTGAGGAAGTTCATAAATGAGTGGTAAATTTTATATACTGTAGTTTTATCACAGTAAACACTTTAAAACTTATTTTAATGTTGCATTGTGTACAATGATGTCATCAGTCAGGGCAGGAGCTGTCATATCTCCTAGCAACACATGTTCTAATATAATTTTCCTATTCGTTCTAGAGCTTTTAGTGACTTTTGCTCTGCTCATAAGTTTGATCGGAGTAAATATTAAGAGATGAAATCATATTAATATTAAGTTCAAGGTGATTCTTTTGTGTACATTTAAGGTATGTAAGTAGGGAGTTAATGGTTTTTCATTCAATTGTTTCAGTCTGTTAAACAATGTATACAATGCTGTGGGGTTGTGTTAATAATAGTGAAAGTCGAGTTGTATTTCAGTTATACGTTTAATTGCCTGAAAATGTCCGTTCATCAATAGGACTCTCCAATCAGAGACTGTGAATATGTTGACATAACGTGCCTTGTTATAGGACGTTGGCATTAAATAAGAAAATACACGTCTGGCAGCAGTGCAACCGGAGGAAACGCTATGAAAGAAATCAGAAATACCATTCAAAATATTTAGTATTCATGGACCAAATATAATTGTTATTTTAAAGTATAACATCAGTCTGTTATTTAGATGATTTTAGGCCTTCAGAGAAGAGCTTAAAAGCCCTGACGGTCCACAACTGGGTAATGATACACACATTTTTCTAGGTCTTTTAAAAATGAAGAAAATATTCAGTCTATTGGGGATAGAGAAGACGAATGAAGAGTCAGCGCCAGATGTTTCTCCTGATAACGAACTGAAAGAGAAAGACTTCTTTAAGGTGCACAAAGCTGCTTACAACGGAGATATGGTGGAACTTCAACACCTGGCCAAAACCAAAAACCTGAACAAGCCGGACAAAAAGAACAGGTAAGTTTGAAGAACTTAAAGACTTATTACTTTTCATTGTGGCTTAACTACGACAGTTTCAAAAATAAAGCAACTAGCAAAGTATTTTAGAAAAAAAAATAAAACGTTATGTTTTTTAACAATTTCATTAAAATTTTAAAATTCCAAATGCACAATTTGTATTAAACATTAAAAAACAAGCGGCACCCACATTCATGTTTAATGATAAAATTCATATTAACTAAAGAGAGCAACACTGATAAGATAAAGGTGATAACCTGGCATCAGTTATTAGTCACTAAGATTAAAGTGACTAATTTATACTACTAATCTTACTAATTAATAATAATTTCAATTCATTAAAAACATTTCCACTAGGTATGGCATGGGTTGAATTGCAGACATTTCACCTGTAAAGAGTTCTGCTGCTGATTTTTGGTAAAGAGTTTATTGGGTTTTTTTTTATATGTGTGTTATCAGAACTGCTCTACATGTTGCCTGCATTCGTGGACATGCAGAGGTGGTTCAGTTTCTGGTTAAGAACAAAATTCGACTGAACCACCGTGACAACCAACTGCGAACAGCGTTAATGAAGGTAATGTCTGAGAAATTTTATTAATACCATCTGCCTTTTCTCAGCCTCCTATAAACACATAATTTTAAAAAACATGTTTGCCTAAAAATAGATGCATTTTAAGTATTCAAGTATTTTCTCCTATATGTATTTGTTCCCTGTGGATTTTGGCAGGCGGTGCAATACCAGCAGCTTGAGTGTGTCTCCATTCTTATACGTCACCAGGCACACGTCGGTCTGGTGGATATAGATGGTAACACGGTGCTGCACCTCACCTCCTGTATCCCCTCCACACTTGAAATGGTGCAGCTTCTCACCTGCAGCACTAACATCAACACCCTGAACAAGGTAGGTTCACAGGAGAGAACCTCTCAGGAGTTGCAGTTTTCATTTTGGTGACATCGTACAGAGGCACCCCCTTTTGCTGTTATAAACATGGACACATAAGATATAAAAATGCAATCTGTACTGAAAGTGTTTGCTGTTTCCTCACAGAATGGAAACACTGCCTTGATGCTGGCGGCAAAGCATCAGCGTTTCGATCTGGTCGAACACTTTATTCACATGGGAGCAGATGTTAACATGGTGAATAACCAGCAAAAGTAAGGATTCCAGTTTTATTTTAATGATCCCTTAAATTATGATCAGGTGGTGCTTCAGATTTATGTGACAGGATGATGATGAAGAGCTGGAAGAAATAAAAATATGGAAATAATGATTCACAATTACCAGTTACCAGTTTCTCTCTTTACTTTTAATAATATTTAAAGTAATAACTTCTTTCACTGATTCAGATCTTTTCTCACAAAGGACACCTCTGATGCTTGCTGCAGCAAGTGGAAATATCGAGGTGGTGCAACTGCTCTTGGATCATGGAGCAGAGGTGGGTTTATTGGATAAATCTGGAAAATCTGCTATTGGATTTGCTATGAATCAGAAACAATTTTGGTAAGTACTGGATTTATTGAAAGATTAAGTGGTTTCCTGCAGAATGAGAACTTTGTGTTTTAATGCACCTTCTTTCATATCATTTCCATATTTAGCTGTGCAAATCTGATAACTGATTACGGAAATAAAAATAAGAAGCTAAAAAGTGGTGCTCATAAATGTCCAGATAGAGACACATCTGGTGAGAACCTCGATATGCAGCTTAACTTTATGATTCTTTTTTTTCCACTAACATTTTATCAGCTTTGAAGGTTTCTCATTGAAAAACACTTCTGTAGCAGAAATACTTTATATTTCTTATTTCCATGATATAAAATGTGTGAATTGCTATTTAAAATAAAATCAATCAAATTCTCCACCTTGATAATTAACCTTCAGTAAGAATTTAACCCAGTTTTGGTTTTAGTTGTCCTTTAATCAGAGGATGTCACTGATGTACTTTACTATGAACCTGTTGAAATGTAAGGATTTTGTAATTAGAAACACAAAAAAAAAATAATTAAGAAAAAAATGTGCCAAATGAGGTCTTTGTTCATCACCTAAGAAGCATTTTCATTCTTCATCTGAATAAAACTTTAATAACTAATCAGTTTTTGGGTGAAGCTCAAACAGATGGTTGATGTTTTTGGTTGTAGAAGGTGAAGCCGATGTTGCTCCAATCAGCGACAATAAGCCATCAATGTCCGGCCTCCAAACCCCTGAACCTGCCGGCATTGCGAAGACATTAGCAATGTTAAAGAAAGACGGTGCTGTGTTAACTCCTCCACAGCCTCAGGGGTTCCCCCAGCCCCACCAGCAGAAAATTCCGGCAAAGGTATCAGCAGTACAAACTGCAGCTCTGCAGTCATTTGCTGTATAAAATCATAATAATCATAAAGATTCGTGGTTAAGATCTTTCAATGAATTTAAAATCTAATACATTTCTCTCTTCTTGTTTATGTTAGATGGCTAATGTGGCTGTAAAGGATGACACTAACCAGCATCAACCTGCTGAGCACAAGCAGCGATCAGAGCCCAGTGCTCAGCCTGATTCCATCCAGCATGTTTTTCAGGGACTAAAGGAATCAGGACTGCACCCTCAACTCCTGCAGGACAAGCAGCACCTAGCGGGGCCTTCAGACACCAAGTCAGATCGTCCCACTGATAAACAGGATAAAGACAAGGTTTCACTCTGTGATACAAAGGTTCTTATTAACATCCATTATTTCAGCTTTTTAAAGTCCAGTCTGGTTCTGTTATTGTGATTAAAATCAGTGCAGATCTTGTACTGATCAGAGTGCAGTGATTTCACAATCAAAGACTTTAAGAAATTCTTGTAAAACTGAAGCTGATTTATTCTTACTTACTTTTCTTTATCAGTCAGACTTGGACAGCGGGAGGGAAAACGCAAACAGTAGGGTGGTCCCCACCACACTGCATCAAGTCATACCAGGTGGTTGTGACAACATTAAATTTATTTCTATATATCTAAACTTTGACCTCTGAGTGCTGGAGTTTGAGTTTCCAGATTTACTAATTCATTCATATAGACTAATAATCTCCTTCTTAATCCAGATTATCCTGACAGCACCAGTGGTAAAGTGTGTGTTATTCGGCCCATTGTAAAAGAGATACATTTGCAGAAATCTGACCCTAAAACACAGAGACCTGCAAAATCTGAGAATAAAGAAGAACTTTCACCTCAGAGAAATGTACGTTCTCTGTAAAAACTTCAATCAGTCTAATTTGTAGAGTTTATTACTTAAACTGCTTCCATGCAGGTCTTTTCTTTGTACAAATTGATACAAAAGTTGAAACTTGAAATTTCATTCATATTCAATGAGGCTACATTTCTGGCTTAATTTATAGATCTACTAATTCTCTATACATCAAGTTTACCGTACTTTTTCCATTTCATAACATATAATTTACTTCTTGTAATCATCTCTCATGTTTGGAGTGTAGTAGCTTCAGGGTTAGGGTGTTGGGCTATCAATCTGAAGGTTGTTGGTTCAAATCTCAGGTCCACTGAAGTTACCAATGTGGGTCCCTGAGCAAGGCCCTTAACCCTCATTGCTCCAGGGGTGCTGTGATCAACCCTTTGCTCACTTTCTTAACATGTTTATAATGAATAATGTGTTAATCAGAACATCAGTGGATAAATCTTTATAAAACTCAGCTTCATTTAATCCAGTCCTGGCCTTTGTTAAATTTCGGTGCTCTTGTTGTCTTTAGACAGCTTGTGCAGATGTGATCTGCCACCCGGCTGGCTCCCAATCATCATCCAACAGAGTCTTGCTTTCGACATAGTGTCTTTCAGTTTGGTCTAATACAGGTTCAGGATGGAAATGGATTATTAGCATTATGTCATGTTTTTTGTGTACAGGCTCAGGCTGCAGCTCAACAGGTTCAGCAGGAGAAGACGATTGCTGTGGGATCAGCAGGAGTAGAGATGGGGCAGAATTTTCGAAATCATGAGGATGCTTTAAGGTGGCTCCACCAGTACATCCTCCAGCGCTATGGTGATGTGGCCAAGTATAAGAGGATACTCAACTCCAAGATCAACATGTGAGTCACACTGAGGCTGTTATTGTCAGTTCAGGAGTTTGGTTCTTGTGTTCCAGAGCATTCTGATTTACATCTCATGATTTGTATGCTTCATCTTTCAGAGTTGAGCAAAACAACTCTTCAAAACGCGGCATCAGGATGAGAGCAGAGATTTCAGGGTGTTATGATCCCTCTCGGCTCAATCCTGCCTGGACTCCACGTCAGTAATGTGAAAGACGTCCTGCTTAAGGTGAGCGAAAATTGATTTGGAGGCAGTAGATTTTAGAGTTTAGTTAAGAATCATGGAAACTTGGAATTATATTAAGTATCTGAACTTGTAGTCACCGTGAGCATTTAGCTACATGATTTAAAATAATAATAAATGAGGTAAAACAATTATGTTTTTATCTTCTTTACATATAGATCAACATTCAGATTATGCAGAACAATAAAGAGAGGAGCGCAGCATCAGAACAAGATCATCCATCAAATTATTAATAAAATTTATAAAAACCTTAAACGTGATATGGTCTATATTTTTTTATAGAAAAAAATTGGAACTCTAATCTAATCTCTCTGGAACCTGCATACATGTGAAATGAATCAGTCATTATTGTACAGAATAAATAACTAATTTTCCCATAATGCTTTTTTTATCAAGTGTTAAATTCCATAATAATAATTAATATTAGACTGACATTTAAACCTTTTTAAATAGAATGTGATTAGAATAGAAGCTGCACTACATTTAAGATCTGTTGGTCTGACCCTGTACTACAGTGTCATGAATTTATACTGAAAGATCTTGGGGCTATTTCTGCACTTTACTTTTTTTTTTTATTATTTAAACGATTTTGGCTATGGTTATATGATGAATACTAATAAATTTGGAAAAATATACTAATTGTTTAATGCATTTTTGAGGTGGTATATCCTCAAATTAGCTTAAAATGCTACGTAAGCTAAACAAAAACTTCTTTATTTGATTATAAGGACTAAAAGTTACCCATTGAAAACGCTATTTTGCAACGCCATTTAGTTTTATGTAACTAAATGCATTCCTACTCTTCAAGTTAAGGCTTTCTCTGAAACTACACAAGTTCAACATGAAAGGTTTATGTTTTTCCGCCAGGCGGCGTCATTGTATTACGTTTTTAATAACAAACCTTTACTTAAATTTATATAAAAATATAAAATGATATACAACTTTATTTAAACTAATATAATATTAATGTCATGTATGTCATAATATGAATATAAGACATGAACGATTATTACTAGTTTATGTCATTATTAGCAGCAATTAATTGAATGGGTTAACATGTAAGTTCAACTTTATTACTAGCCGAACCAAAAGCAACTTATCACAATAAGCAACCTTTTTGATTGTGCTAAAAGTAAATGTTAAGCAGGTGCTTTAAAAAAAGTGATCCGGATTTTTTTTTTAAGAAAAGTACTGAATTTTACTGTAATTTGAAACAACAACGACAGCGTTTCAAACTCGGGGGCATTAACTTGCAAACTTGCCAGCCAGCCGACTTGCACTGCCAAGATATTAAAATTAGTCAGTTGGGCAATCATTGAAAACTACATTTCAATTAATACCTGCTGGTTATACTAAAAAATAGCTTTAAAGCACACCAGGCAGCTCTCACATTCAAAGCAAGCTAAAACATAATGGTGTAGCACTAGTTTTCTGAGCTAGACATTTACTCCTAAAGTTTAACAACATATTTTACTGAAGCAACTTTAATAACAACTATATACTTAATTATATAGGCTTAGTAGTTAGCACATTCGCCTCTCAGCACTAGGGATTCCCAGTTCGAATCCCCATCTGGGTGGAGTTTCCATGTTCTCCCCATGTACCTGTGGGGTTCCTCCGGGTTCTCCGGTTTCCTCCCACAGTCCAAAAACATGGATCAAGTCAATTGAGTTCTTCAAATTGCCCCATATAGAGTGTGTCTGTGTGGGTGAGTGTGTGCCCAGCGATAGACTGGCACCCTGTCCTGGATGTGTCTGCCTGGCGCCCAAGACGTTCTCCCCTGGATGGGCATGGGGAACCCCACCGCGACCCTAAGAGAGGATAAAGCGGAAGATAATGAATGAATGAATCAATGAATTATATACACATATTTATTTATTAAATGTGTGTCCCAAGTGAGAATTGTGTGTGTCTCTGTGTGTGCAAAAAAAAAGCTTTGAATGTTAGCTCTTATGAAAAGTATTTAAATTTTTGTGTATTTGGAACATTCAGGTATATGGATAAATGGATAAAATTTTAACAAATTTAGTTATGTTCTATAAGTAGTTAAAGAATTACTAAATTAAAGTGAACAAATATGAAAATATATTATTTTTAGAGCTGTTTTAGCACATGGCCAGAATTTTGTACTGAATATTTTGCAGCTTACTTTTAGTTTACCAGATCAAAAAGCTGGTTATATTAAGGTAGAATTTACTGGGGCACAATGCAGCAAATGTTGGGGGCAGACAGTAGGTAATAGCGGGATAGTTAATAAATTAGCAGTGCATTTTATATACTGTAGTTTTATCTCAGTAAACACGTTAAAACTTATTTTAATGTTGCATCGTGTACTATGACTTCATCAGCCAGAGCAGGAGTTGTCATATTTCCTAGCAACGAACATTCCTTTATCGAATTTCTATTTGTTCTGGAACGTGTAGTGACTAACTTTTGTTCTGCTTATAAGTTTAATCGGAGTCATTATTAAGAGACAAAATTAATATTTAATATTTTATTTAATATCGAGTTGAAGGTAATTTTCGATTATATTCTCATTGTGTACATTTAAGTTATGTATTGTAAGTTGTTTTGGTTGATAAACCATGGCTGTACGGTTGTGGTAATAAATCAAACGGGAACTAAAACATACGTTTTTGTAGGTCTATTAAAAATGAAGAAACTATTCAGTCTATTAGGGAGAAAGAAGACGGCTGAGTCAGAATCAGACGTTTCTCCTGATAACGAGCTGAAAGTGAAAGACTTCAGTAAGGTGCACAAAGCTGCTTACAACGGATATGTGGTGGAACTTCAACACCTGGCCGAAACCAAAGACCTAACCAAGCCGGACAAAAAGAACAGGTAAGTTCATTCATTCATTATCTTCTGCTTTATCCTCTATCCCCATGCCCATCCAGGGGAGAACGTCTCGGGCGCCGGGCAGACACACCCAGGACAGGGCGCCAACCTATCGCTGGGCACACACTTACTCACACAAACACACTCTATATGGGGCAATTTGGAGAACTCAACTGACGACCATATTTTTGGACTGTGGGAAGAAACCGGAGAACCCGGAGGAACCCCACGCGGTCACGGGGAGAACATGGAAACGCCATAGCGCTGAGAGGCGAACATGCTAAACACTAAGCAACCGTGCCGCCCTCAAAAAAATCATTATTATTTAAAAAAAAAATTATATAATTAATATTATTATTAGAAACAAAGCTTATTAAACATTATTAACATGAGTTCTCCAAATTGCCCCATATAGAGTGTGTTTGTGTGAGTGTGTGTGTGCCCAGCGATAGATTGGCGCCCTGTCCTGGGTGTATCTGCCCAGCGCCCGAGACGTTCTCCCCTGGATGGGCATGGGACCCCCCCCCCCCCTCCCATGACCCTAATATAGGATAAAGCTGAAAATGAATGAATGAATGGCTTGGGTTCAGTTGCGAACAGTTCTGCTGCTGATCTTTGGTAAAGAGGTTTTTGGGGTTTTTTTTATGTGTGTGTTATCAGAACTGCCCTACATGTTGCCTGTATTTGTGGACATGCAGAGGTGGTTCAGTTTCTGGTGAAGAACAAAGATCTCCTGAACCACCGTGACAACCAACTGCGAACAGCGTTAATGAAGGTAATGTCTGAGAAATTTTATTAATCTCATCTGTCTTTTCCTATAAACACATTATTTTAAAAATCAGTTGAAATTTAAAAATCTTCTCATGTTTGCATAAAAATAGATGCATTTTAAGTATTCAAGTATTTTCTCCTATATGTATTTGTTCCCCGTGTATTTTGGCAGGCGGTGCAATACCAGCAACTTCAGTGTGTCTCTATTCTTATAAGTCACCAGGCACACGTCGGCCTGGTGGATATAGATGGTAACACGGTGCTGCACCTCGCCTCCTGTATCCCCTCCACACTTGAAATGGTGCAGCTTCTCACCTGCAGCACTAACATCAACACCCAGAACAAGGTAGGTTCACAGGAGAGAACCTTTCAGGAGTTTACATTTTTATTTTGGTCACATCATCCAAAGAGCAGAAGGAGAACAGAGGCACCACCTTCTGCTGTTATCAACATCGACACATAAGATATAAAAATGCAATCTGTACTGAAAGTGTTTGCTGTTTCCTCACAGAATGGAAACACTGCCTTGATGCTGGCGGCAAAGCACCGGCGTTTAGATCTGGTTGATCACTTTATTCACATGGGAGCAGATGTTAACATGGTGAATAACCAGCAAAAGTAAGGATTCCAGTTTTATTTTTGATCCAGTAGGTCATGAGCAGATGCTGCTTTAGATCTATGTGACATGTTGTTGATGATGATGATGAAGAGCCAGAAAAACTACAAGTCTGCCCAGGGATTAATAAAGTATTCTGATTCTGATTCTGAAATAGAAATGTAGAAATAATGATTCACAGTTCCCAGTTCATCTCTTTAATTACTAATAATGTTTAAAATCATAACTTCTTTTACTGATTCTCATTTGTCACATATCAATTTGTAGCAGTAACAAATGTACTGTGAAATGCGGAGGTGGCTACTCCATAAACTGTGAAATAAGCCATTTAAGAGAAAGAAATTCAAGATATATAAAATCACAATTTGCTTTTGAAAATATTAAGAAAGATTACAGATTATATGAAAAAACATCTTTTCCACATTGCTGAACTTTTCCCACAAAGGTCATCTCTGATGTTTGCTGCAGAAAGTGGAAAAATCAAGGTGGTGCAACTGCTTCTGGATCATGGAGCAGATGTGGTTTTATTAGATAAATATCAACGTTCTGCTATGACTTTTGCTTTGGATAAGAAACACTATCTGTAAGTACTTCATTTTGGCTTAGTGGTATTTGCAACCCTGTTTTCTGCAGAATGAGAACTTCCTGCTTTGATGCACCTACTTTTTTGTATCATTTCCATTTTCAGCTCTGCAAATCTGATATCTGAATACTGGAAAAAGAAAAAAACGCCTGAAATTGCTGCTGGAAACATCAATGCAAGCCTTTTGATTCAGTGCTCAGTGCCCGACCCTCAGACTCCGGTTTGTGATGAACATCCAGACAGAGACCGTTCTGTTGAGAATCTAGGTATGCAGCGAAATTTATTCTGTTGTTGAGGGAACAAAAAAAAAGCTTTAAGGATGTATTACTGAAAAATGTGTCTGCAGTAAGAATTAATATCTTTCCTAAGAGATAATCAGCAATATTTCTTTTTTTGATGATATAAAATGAATAAATTGCTTCTTCAAAACATTCAAATGCACCTTTATAAAGCAATCAAATTCTCCACATAGGTAATTAATCTTCACTAAGAATTTAATTCAGTTTAAGTATCAGTTCTTTGCTTTTAATAAAAAAAAATTACAATAAAAATGTATAATAGTTTTTCTTTCCACTCTTAGCACCGAATGAGTTCCTTTATGACTTTGAAGGCAAGTGTGCGGTTTTATTCTTCATTTTTGTAAATAAAATTGTAATGACTAATCTCATGGTTGCTGTTTTTGTGTGTAGATAATGAGCTTCCACTCAGCGTCAGTAATATGGTGCTGCCATTTTCCAACTTCGAAGCCACTAAACCTGACAACGCTGTGAGGACAGATGCAAAGTTGAAGAAAGACTGTGGCACCTCCTCCATATCACAGCTTCCGAATGTAATTTTTTTCTGGTTTCATGTTATCTTTCTCCTTGAGGTTTCTACATGAGCTGAAGGGGACAAAACCGATCTTAAGTGTCTCTTTTTTATGGAACCCTTTTGTAGCACATTATGTCCTTTCTCGCATTTAAACATTGACCCACATTAGTTTCTTATGAAGTCCCATCTGAGGCGCTGGGCAGATAGACCCAGGACAGGGTGCCAATCCATCGCTGGGCACAGACTCACTCACACAGACACACTCTATATGGGTCAATTTGGAGAATTCATTTGACTTGATTCATGTTTTTGGACTGTGGGAGGAAACCAGCGAACCTGGAGGAAACCCACACGTACACGGGGAGAACATGGAAACTCCACCCAGATGGGGATTTGAACCGGGAATCCCTAGCGCTGAGAGGCGAACGTGCTAACCACTAAGCCACTGTGCCACCTCTGTGTTCAGTTCATCTTCATTTAATATAGTTCTGTTCTTTCCCTCTTCCTCTTTCTTGTTGTTAGACGATTATAGAGACGGAAACTGATATCCAGCGCTCACCAGCTCACAAGCACCAGGATGTTGAAGTAAAATCGTTCAGCTCTCCAGAGAGTTTCAGCATCATAATGGACCAGCACAATGAAAAAAACACTAACAATATTCCACTCAATGATCCTAGACCAGAATGCAAGACTTCAGTGACGCAACCTAATAGAGACGTAAGTAAATGCAAATCTAATTTAATGCTAAAACATCGGTGGGTATGTTAGGTTCATTGGTAACACTCCATCCCTTATCCATTATCTTCCGCTTTATCCTCTACTTGGGTCACGGTGGGGGGGGGGGGTTCCCCATGCCCATCCAGGGGAGAACGTTTCGGGCACTGGGCAGATACACTCAGGACTGGGCGCCAATCCATCGCTGGGCACACACTCACTCACACAGACACAGACACACTCTATATAGGGCAATTTGCAGAATTCAATTGACCTTAATCCATGTTTTTGGACTATGGGAGGAAACCAGAGAACCTGGCGGAAACCCACACGGACACGGGGAGAACATGGAAACTCTGAGTTACTTCATTGGTAACACTTTGTATTTATAATTCGAAGATGGCATTAAACATTTTCAGTATTTTTTAAGAAATTCGTGTAATTTTACTTTTATTAAATATCCTTTTCATTCATTATCTTCCGCGTTGTCCTCTATTAGGGTCGCGGTGGGGTTCCCCATGCCCATCCAGGGGAGAACGTTTCGGGCGCTGGGCAGATACACCCAGGACAGGGCGCTAATCTATCGCTGGACACACACTCACACACACACACTT
The DNA here is from genome assembly GCA_019802435.1 of Corydoras maculifer. Taxonomy (NCBI): domain Eukaryota; kingdom Metazoa; phylum Chordata; class Actinopteri; order Siluriformes; family Callichthyidae; genus Corydoras; species Corydoras maculifer. The sequence continues at coordinate 528,823 of JAFMOD010000970.1, forward strand.
TGTATGAGGATCGTGCAATTTGGAGAATTCAATTGACCTTGATCCATGTTTTTGGACTGTGGGAGGAAACCGGAGAACCCGGAGGAAACCCACGCGGACACGGGGAGAACATGGAAACTCCACCCAGATGGGGATTTGAACTGGGAATCCCTAGTGCTGAGAGAAAAACATGATAACCACTAAGCTACCGTGCCACCCTTTATTAAATATAATTTTCTTTTGTTCTTTTTGTTAGACGGCTGATGTGGGTGAAATTGATTCCATCCAGCTTCTTTCTCCGAGAGTGAAGGTAGCTGGGTCGTACCAAGCCTGGCATCCAGACATCAAGTCAAAACTGAAAATTAATAACCAGGATGAAGACGAGGATTCATCCTCATGGGATACAGAGGTTAGTATTAGCACCCATCATTTCAGCTGTATGAAGAAGTCTAGTCTACTTTCATTACTGTGTAGAAATCACTCCAGATGTTGAACTGATCACAATGCACTGAGTTTAAGATTAAAGCTGATTGATCACAGTTCATGATCATGGAAATTTTTGTAAGATTGAAGCTGATTCTCTCTCACTTTTCTTTCTCATCTTATTTCAACTTAAGAAAAAAAAATAGGGTCCCTGATAGAGATGTAAATAATTTCTCACTACCTACAGGACGAGCAGCATCAAGCCTGGCATCCAGACATTAAGTCAAAACTAAAAATTAATAACCAGGATGAAGATGAGGATTCACCCCCCTGGGATACAGAGGTTAGTATTAGCACCCATCATTTCAGCTGTAAGAAGAAGTCTAGTCTACTTCTGTTACTGTGTAAAAATCAGTGCAGATGTTGAACTGATCACAATGCACTGAATTCAAGATTGAAGCTGATTGATTCTCTCTCACCCTTCATTCTCGTCTTCTTTCTCAGTCTGACGAGGAGGAGGAGGAAAAATTTAACAAAGACAGTAGGCTACCCGACAAAGATGTAAGTCATTTTTAAATTTATTGATAATCATAAGGCTTCCCAGTTAACATTCTCACTTCTTTTGTTTAGAAACATTGCATTTTGATATTAAGTTATTTTGCTCTCTTGTTTTTGTTAGACGGCTGATGTGGGTGTGAAGGTCTACACTCACCAGAATCAGCCTGCTGAGCACAAGCAGCGATCAGAGCCCAGTGCTCAGCCTGATCCCATCCAGCCTCTTTCTCAGAGACTGAAGGTAGCTGCGCCCCTCACTCACTTCCTACAGGACGAGCAGCATCAAGCCTGGCATCCAGACACCAAGTCAAAACTGAAAATTATTAACCAGGTTAAAGATGAGGATTCATCCCCATGGGATTCAGAGGTTAGTATTAGCACCCATCATTTCAGCTGTATGAAGAAGTCTAGTCTACTTCTGTTACTGTGTAAAAATCAGTGCAGATGTTAAACTGATCACAATGCACTGAGTTCATTCATTTATTCATTCATTATCTTCCGCTTTATCCTATATTAGGGGGGGGGTCCCCATGCCCATCCAGGGGAGAACGTTTCGGGCACTGGGCAGATACACCCAGGACAGGGCACCAATCCATCGCTGAGCACACACTCACTCACACAAACACACTCTATATGGGGCAATTTGGAGAACTTAATTGACTTGATCCATGGTTTTGGACTGTGGGAGGAAACCAGAGAACCCGGAGGAAACCCACGCAGACACGGGGAGAACATGGAAACTCGAACCGGGAATCCTTAGTGCTGAGAGGCGAATGTGCTGACCACTAAGCCATGATCATAAACTTTTGTAACTTTTTGAAATTTTTTTAACATTGAAGCTGTTTCATTTTCTCTCACTCTTCCTTCTCATCTTCTTTCTCAGTCTGACGAGGAGGAGGAGGAAAAAGGAAACAAAGTCAGTAGGATACCCGATAGAGATGTAAGTCATTTTCAAATTTATTGATAATCATAATGGTTTCTGGTTAACATTCTTGGTTCTTTTGTGAGGAAACAATAACTTTTACAATTTTTATATTAAGTTATTTTGCGGGCGGCACGGTGGCTTAGTGGTTAGCATGTTCTCCTCTCAGCGCTAGGGATTCCAGGTTCAAATCCCCATCTGGGTGAAGTTTCCATGTTCTCCCCGTGTCCGCGTGGGTTTCCTCCAGGTTCTCCGGTTTCCTCCTACAGTCCAAAAACATGAATCAAGTCAATTGAATTCTCCAAATTGCCCCATCCCCATACAGAGTGTGTGTGTGTGAGTGTGTGTCCAGTGATAGATTGGCACACTGTCCTGGGTGTATTTGCCCAACGCCCGAAACGTTCTCCCCTGGATGGGCATGGGGATCCCCCCTATCCGCGACCCTAATATAGGATAAAGCGGAAGATAATGAATGAATGACAGTTATTTTGCTCTCTTGTTTTTGTTAGACGACTGATGTGGGTGTGAAGGTCTACACTCACCAGAATCAGCCTGCTGAGCACAAACAGCGATCAGAGCCCAGTGCTCAGCCTGATTCCATACAGCCTCTTTCTCAGAGACTAAAGGTAGCTGCGCCCATCACTCACTTTCTACAGGACGAGCAGCACCAAGCCTGGCATCCAGACACCAAGTCAAAACTGAAAATTAATAACCAGGTTAAAGATGAGGATTCATCCCCATGGGATACAGAGGTTAGTATTAGCACCTATAATTTCAGCTGTATGAAGAAGTCTAGTCTGGTCGCAGTGATTGAAAAAAATTGGTGAGGAGGAAAAAAGAAAACAAAGATAGTATATATTACCTAATATATTACCTGATTTATTAATAATCATGGGTTCATAAATAATATTTTCAATTATCTTGCATGAAAACAAAAACATATACAATTTTATTATTAAGTTTAGTTAAATCTAATACTCTTTTTATTTTGTTAGACGGCTGATGTGGGTATAAAGATACAGCTTCAGAAATTTGGCCCTAAAACACAGAGACCTACAAAATCTGAGCCTACAGAAGAAGAGAAACAACAATCTTTTACTTATGAAGTCCTCTCACTTCTTCAACGAAATGTACATTCTCTAAATAAACTGAAGCGAAAGAATTTGTAGGTTTTTATATTGTAGCTGCTCCTTTCAGGTCTTTTGTTTTTACAAATGGAAAAAGTTTTTCATTCATATTCAACGAGGCTAAATTCTCATTTGAATCATCCTGACTTATTCTGGCTTAATTTAGGCCTTTTCCACTTCATAACATATAATTTTACTTGTTATCATCACTAATGTTAATAATGTTTAATAAGCTTTGTTTCTAATAATAATATTAATTATATTATTATTATAAAAAAAAAAATGATTTTCTTGAGGGCGGCATGCTGGCTTAGTGGTTAGCATGTTCGCCTCTTAGCGCTATGGAGTTTCCATGTTCTCCCCGTGTCCGCGTGGGATTCCTCCGGATTCTCCGTTTTTTCTCCCACAGTCCAAAAACATGGATCAAGTCTATTGAGTTCTCCAAATTGCCCCATATAGAGTGTGTCTGTGTGAGTGAGTGTGTGCCCAGTGATAGATTGGTGCCCTGTCCTGGGTGTATCTGCCCAGCGCCCGAAACGTTCTCCCCTGGATGGGCATGGGGAACCCCCCCGCGACCCTAATATAGGATAAAGCGGAAGATAATGAATAGATGGATGATTTTTTTGAACCTTTATATAGTTCAGTTTCATTCAATCTAGTCCTGGCTTTTGCTTAATTTCTGTGCTCTTGTTGTCTTTAGACGGCTTGTGCAGATGTAATCTGCCACCCAGCGCCCAACCATCATCCTACATTACGGTCTTTGTCCCGACAAGGTGTTGCAAAGGTTTCTCCTCAGGTGCAGGTTCATTCCAGTAGCTTCAGGAATGTGGTGCACCAAGCTGTGCAGATGGTGGACACCCCCACACATAAGAGGAAGGAGACCTGGACCCAGACTGAGGGGATGGAGAAGGTCCTGCATAATTCTGCTGAATACAAGGCCATGCAACAGAAGCTGCAACAGATGCAGAAGAAAAACGATCTGCTTAGAAAAAATTTCAATGAGGTAAATGGTCAATGTGCAGCCAAGCAAAGAGCATATGAGGAGTTACAGGAGCGCTTCACCAGCACATTAAAGACACTGTTTGAAGGAGAGAATAGACTTCAGTTGCACGAAGACAGGAGCAAAGTGCTGGAGCAAGAGAAGGCACAGCTCCAAAATCTGAAATTTACTCTGGAACAAGAGAAGGCTGAGCGAGAGGTGTGCAATTCTCATGTGAATTAGAACCATGAATTTAGGCCTTATATTCCCCATGGTTCTGCCTTAATTCACTATAAATTAAATTTGAATATTGTGTTTTCATAAAGATCTTTGTAAGGAAGCTCCAGCAGGACCTGGTTGAGTCTCAGAAAAGGTTGACCACATGCGAGACGTCTCTGAAGGTCACCAGTCGCCAGTGCAGTGACCTGCAAATAGAGAGAGCTGCATTTCTGAAGGATGTGGAGAGACTCAGAGGAATGGTATCTATGTGACTTTTCTTCTCATTTCATGATGATCTAAAGTTGCTGTTTGTTCTCATTTAGAACATCTTTCAAATCCTCCACTCAGTAAAGCGCCATTTCTCTTGTCTATAAATTCAGCTTCAGGAGAGAGAGGAGCAACACTTTCAGGTGACGACATGTCAGGAAGAGGACAAGAACCATCTGAAGGAGGTAGTTCACAGGTGAAGCAATTTATAGATTTAGGAAAGTATTCAAATTGATATATTTACTAAAATTAACATAAACTGTGAATCTTAATATGAATCTGATTCATTTATAGTATGAATATGGAGAACAACTGTCTGAAGGATACAGCAAAGCAACTGGCTACAACTGTTGAACAGCTTCAGGATGTTCTGAAGGCTACTGCCGTAAGTACCGACTATTATCCTCTAATTAACCTGTTTCAACATTTACATTTACATTTGGTCATTTTAGCAGACGCTTTTATCCAAAGCGACTTACAAGGTGAGAACAGGGTTCATCACGACATCCCTGGACCGTGAGGGTTAAGGGTCTTGCTCAAGGACGCACATTGGTAACTTCGGTGGACCTGGGATTTGAACCACCAACCTTCAGATTGATAGCCCAGCGCCCTGACCACTGTGCAACCACGATCTGATCATGAGTTTCAAACTCATCAGGCTGTCAATAATAATGCCATTTATAAAGTACAAAAGCTTGTCCAGTGCTTCATTACACTGTAAGGTGCAGGATGTCCATCTCTGCTGCATTAACAGTTCAGAACCAGAATGTTCTTATATCCTCCCTGTGAAACCCAAACATTTATACATGGATTATCAGGATGGGTTATCAGCATTGTCATTTTTATCAGAACAATACAGTGTGACCCGAATAATGTGTTGTACGTTTGGTTATTAGTGCAAGTCAAAGAGCAGAAGCTTTTTTGCTTACAGGCTCAGGCTGCAGCTCAACAGGTTCAGGAGGAGAAGATGGTTTCTGTGAGATCAGCAGGAGCAGAAATGAAGCAGCATTTTCAAAACAGTGAGGATACTGTAACACACACCAGTGTTGTAAAGAACAAGGCACTTCAAGAGTATCAGTTCAACACTGAGCTTGAATACATCCGCCAGCGCTACGGTGACGTGGACAAGTATGAGAGGATGCTTGACTCCAAATTTAACATGTAAGTCACACCGGGGCTGTCAGAGGTTTGGTTCTTGTGTTCCAGAGCATTCTGATTCACAGCTCCTCGTGATTTGTGTGTTTCAACTTTCAGAGTTGAGGAGCAGATTGTGAAGTCCAGACACAAACGGCTGAAAGAGAGACAGCAAAACAAGGCTTTTATTCGCAACACCAGACTGAAAGCAGAGAATTTTCTCATAACTTCTGGGTGGTGTCATCCCCCTGTGTTTAATCCTTTCTGGACTCCAAATCTGTAATGTCCTGCTTAAGGTGAGTCGAAACTGATTTGGAGGCAGTAGATGTTAGTGTTCGATTAGGAAACATGCAAACTTTATATTTCGAATCAGATCTTGGTGAAGACACTGTGAGCATTTAGCTACATGATTTAAAATGATAATAATAAATAATAAAAAAAAAAAACTAGGCAGCACAGTGACTTAGTGGTTAGCATGTTCCCCTCTCTGCACTAGGGATTCCCGGTTCGAATCCCCATCTGGGTGGAGTTTCCATGTTCTCCCCGTGTCCACGTGGGTTTCCTCCCTGTTCTCCGGTTTTCTCCCACAGTCCAAAAACATGGATCAAGTCAATTGAGTTCTCCAAATTGCCCCATATAGAGTGTGTTTATGTGAGTGAGTGTGTGCCCAGCGAAAGGTTGGCGCCCTGTCCTGGGTGTATCTGCCCAGCGCCCGAAACGTTCTCCCCTGGATGGGCATGGGGAACCCCACCGCCACCCTAATAGAGGATAAAGCGGAAGATAATGAATGAATGAATGAATGAATGAATAAATAAAAAAACTAATGGATTGTGAATGTGAATGGATTGTAGATGCCTGGGCTGAGGTTTCTGCTGTAACCGTTGTCCGAGCTTTCGCGAAAGCCGGCATCATTGCTAAACAGCCACCTGGTGATGAAACTGACTCAGACATTGATGAGGGGGAACCCGGAGTGCAGCTTTTTAATTCAGACACAGAAGATGAGGACTTTGATGGATTTGTGGGAGAAGAGTGATTAAAATAATGTGTGTTTTGTCAAGTAGTAGAATAAACTTCAGTTATAAATCACCGTTTTGCATCCTTTACTTTTCTTGTAGATCGTTTGTTTTAGCAAGTGCCTTATAATACGGTGCCGTACAGAATAAGTACCGTACAGAAATAGAGTCCGTAATTGAGACTGCGCCTTATAGTACGGTGCGCCTTATACGTGGGTCAAATACAGAAAAAGACCCCGTAATTCAGACTGCGCCTTATAATACGGTGGCCTTATGGTCCGGAAAATACGGTACTCTGAACTGAGCAAGTTACACTAGAGTACTGTGAAATAATTAGGATATACTAGGATATAGGTAGAAGTACTTTGAAGTATCAAAAACATAATGATGTACTCTAGACAAAGGAAAACTTGATTATTCCAGCTTGTGAGGAGGAGGAGTACACAATATTGGTGCAGACACAGTCATTACACAATACAGAAGCAGCCAAGACACTTGTAATGTGACAATTTCCTGCATTTCGGATGTTTATACGTCCTTAAAACCATGTCCGTCCATACTAATATATAACAACCAAAGCTCTCTACGACACGACTTGCTCTAGCCTTGCATGGAGTTCAAACCAATTTCATTTCTGTCTCACAGAGTAAAATAAATATCAGGGGTGAAAATTCACCACTCTGCATGTAGAAGTCGTTGTCAAACTTTCTGACTGACTGCCCTCATTGCCGGAGCCTAGAAGGATCAGGAAAAAATTAATTCCCTGTCTGAACATTCAATATGCCATCATTCATGTCCTGATGGGAGGATCAGGTTAATCTGATCTTCCCATTACACACGCGCCTGTCTGTGCATGTGCATCAACACTGAGTTAAGACAGCAGAGGACACAAATGTGAAGCGCTCAGAGGTGTGCAGTACTGTTAATAATGTCAGGACTGGACAATCGGCTCAGATTTTAGGATCGAATCTACCCATTTTTAGAACAGCAGATATTAAAAGTCAATTCAGACATTCTAAGAACCTTTGGACTCCTTCGGTCCACTTCTTCACTTTAGAATGGGGTGTCTTTCCATCCTTTAATTTTTAAGTAAGTTTCTCTCCATGACTCACGCCACAATTTTAATTCCCTATTAATATTGGGGCAAAACAGTTGTTAATTTACAACACATTTATTTACAATCGTTTACTTTCAATGCCAGGAATTGAAATGGTGGTGTGAGTCATGGAAAAAAAACCCATCTTCTTTGGTAAAGGACAGAAAAACACACAGGTCAGACATACAGAAACACAAAAACAACAAACACAGACAATTTAGCATCACCAGTTACTGTACTGATGTAAATCTTTTGCCCTAAAAAAAACAAGCACAAGGAGAACATACAAACTTTTGGTCTGACCTTCCATCCATCCATTATCTTCCGCTTTATCCTCTATTAGGGCCGCGGTGGGGTTCCCCATGCCCATCCAGGGGAGAACGTTTCGGGCGCTGGGCAGATACACCCAGGACAGCGAGCCAATCTATCGCTGGGCACACACTCACTCACACAGACACACTTTATATGGGGCAATTTGGAGAACTCAATTGACTTGATACATGTTTTTGGACTGTGGGAGGAAACCGGAGAACCAGGAGGAAACCCACGCGGATATGGGGAGAACATGGAAACTCCACCTGGTCTGACCATTCATTCATTCATTCATTCATTACCTTCCACCCAGGTGGGGATTCGAACTGGGAATCCCTAGTGGCGAATGTGCTAACCACTAAGCCACCGTGCGCCTGGTCTTACCTTATCTTGTAAAATGTTTTTTAATTTTACAGTAGGGGCGGCACGGTGGCTTAGTGGTTAGCACATTCGCCTCTCAGCGCTAGGGATTCCTGGTTCGAATCCCCATCTGGGTGGAGTTTCCATGTTCTCCCCGTGTCTGCGTGGGTTTCCTCCGGGTTCTCCGGTTTCCTCCCACAGTCCAAAAACATGGATTAAGTTAATTGAATTCTCAAAATTGCCCCATTTAGAGTGTGTTTATGTGAGTGAGTGTTTGCCCAGCGATGGATTGGCGCCCTGTCCTGAGTGTATCTGCCCAGCGCCCGAGACGTTCTCCCCTGTATGGGCATGGGGAACCCCACCGCGACCCTAATAGAGGATAAGCGGAAGATAATGAATGAATGAATTTTACAGTAAAGGATATTTGGGCAAAAATAAGAGCACGCTGAGTGAGGTATGAGGCATCTTTTTCACATGTTTACTAGTTTTTTCACCTGGTTTCCCTGTTTGTTGCAAGCCATTTGCTAAACCCTAAACTCTGGACTGAGCTTATTTTCTTCGGAAAATGCTTCTGTATTTTAATGTTGAAAATCTGCATGGTCTGTATCCAGATGTTAATCTTGTCCTGCTTTAATTATAAACACATTCTTTAATACAATTACCGTACATTACACTCGGTCAATTAGCTGATACTTTTGTCCAAAGTAGCCAACAGCATCCCTGAAGCGATACGGGTTAAAGGTATAATGCTCAAGGGCCCACATTGGTCACCTCCGTTGACCTGGGATTTGAACCCACAGCCTTCAGATTGACAGGCCAACCCCTATCCAACTGAGCCAGCACACCCTTAATAGTTTCAAATGCCCAACTATCTAAGTTATGATTTTATTTGTGGGAAAACCTACTGTATGTGTCTCCTTAACACGACATCAGTGTCTAATCTCTTCACTAAACGGCAGATGGCGTAGTTGCAGCATTTAACGCAAACCTCGGCATCTCGATTTATAAAGATGGCAGTAACGATTCCTAAAAGAAAGACTCAAACGGGGTTTGTCGGGGACCTAAACATGTTAAAAACACATGGAAACAATATTTACTTTAAATTAACTCAATTAGGCGGCACGGTGGCTTAGTGGTTAGCACGTTCGCCTCTCAACACTAGGGATTCCCGGTTCGAATCCCCATCTGGGTGGAGTTTCCATGTTCTCCCCGTGTCTGCGTGGGTTTCCACCGGGTTCTCCGGTTTCCTCCCACAGTCCAAAAACATGGAACAAGTTAATTGAATTCTCAAAGTTGCCCCCTATAGAGTGTGTTTGTGTGAGTGAGTGTGTGCCCAGCGATGGATTGGTGCCCTGTCCTGGGTGTATCTGCCCAGCGCCCGAGACGTTCTCCCCTGGATGGGCATGGGGAACCCCACCACGACCCTAATAGAGGATAAGCGGGAGATAATGAATGAATGAATGAACTTTATTATTCTAAAATTCTATTATTATCTTTTCTTTGCTCTTATTCTCATTGGCAATTTCAAAACTTACTTTTAGGAAGAAGGGCGGCACGGTGACTTAGTGGTTGGCATGTTCTTCTCTCAGCACTAGGGATTGCCGGTTCGAATCCCCATCTGGGTGGAGTTTCCATGTTCTCCGCATGGGTTTCCTCAGGGTTCTCCGGTTTCCTCCCACAATACAAAAACATGGATCAAGTCAATTGAGATCTCCAAATTGCCCCATATATTGTGTGTCTGTGTGAGTGAGTGTGTGCCCAGCAATAAATTTGGCGCCCTGTCCTGGGTCTGTCTGCCCAGCGCCCGAAACGTTTTTCCCTGGATGGGCATGGGGAAACCCCCCGCGACCCTAATAGAGGATAAAGCGGAAGTTAATGGATAAATGAATGAATGAATGAATGAATGAATGAAAGGACTTTTAGGTAGAAGGGCCGCACAGTAACCTAGTGGTTGGCATGTTCTCCTCTCAGCACTAGGGATTCCCGATTCGAATCCCCATCTGGGTGGAGTTTCCATGTTCTCCGCATGGGTTTCCTCCGGGTTTTCTCCCACAGTCCAAAAACATGGATCAAGTCAATTGAATTCTCCAAATTGCCCCATGTAGAGTGTGTCTGTGTGAGTGAGTGTGTGCCCAGCGATAGATTGGCGCCCTGTCCTTTGTGTATCTGCCCGGCGCCCGAGACGTTCTCCCCTGGATGGGCATGGGGGCGACCCTTATAGAGGATAAAGCGGAAGATAATGGATGGATGGACTTTTAGGAAGAAAAAGACAAACACACTTCTATCTTCTATTTGAGTTTTTCTGGAAGCTGATTGGTTCTGCTTTTCCTGTTACTTTAGTACGAGCAGGAAAAAGTAGCGAGAAAAAAAAGAAATCAACGTAATCACGCGCAAAGTGGGGGAGGAGTTCCGATCCCCTCGTTTCCCCCCCCCCCCCAACTCCCTCCCTCAAACCCAGAGGATACGAACGAGTCCGCAAGCTGTCTTTGAACAGAGCCCTGTGCACGTGCGCGCGCGCAGCTGCAGCCAGCTGTTTGTTTGCGCTCGCGCGCCTCGTTGGCGTGGCTGCGGGTTCGGGCTCCATGTGCAGATCGGCTGCGCTCGGCTGAAGCGACGCCTGTGCTGAACGTTTCTGTGAAGATCGTGATGAACATGGACTAATCCCCTCTCACCATGGGCTTTTTACTTTATTGTCTGGTGGCGTGCGGACTGTTGTGCGTCTCTCCAGGTAAGTGCGTGCGCATCGTGTCCGCGCGTAAAGCCCGAACCTACCCACCGCCATCTGCGCCATCCAGCTCAACTTCCACCACCCTAAACAGTGCATCATGTAAAGAGGGTGACTCAGCTTCCAGAGTGCAGGTGTTATGGGATGTGCTGTGTGGTGGGTTGCAGGTGTCGGGGTTGGTGTGGATCCTTCGCTGCGCATCAGCGTTTTCCACGATCTCAGTCCCACGGAGCTTTCAGACGGAGTCTCGCAGGTGCAGGGCATGCAGGATGGGTCCAGAGCCTTCCTGTTCCAAGGTAACAGCTTGAGCCTATGACTGATTTGTTATAGTATATTAACAGATTTTCATTTGAAAGAATGGGATGCAGCAAACTTCTCCTCTCAGCACTAGGGATTCCCGGTTCGAATCCCCAATCTGGGTGGAGTTTCCATGTTCTCCCCGTGTCCGCGTGGGTTTATTCCAGGTTCTTCAGTTTCCTCCCACAGTCCAAAACACATGGATCAAGTCAATTGAGTTCTCCAAATTGCCCCATATAGAGTGTGTCTGTGTGAGTGAGTGTGTGTGTGAGTGTGTGTCCAGCGATAGATTGGCGTCCTGTCCTGGGTGTATCTGCCCAGCACCCGTAATGTTCTCCCCTGGATGGGCATGGGGACCCCCCCCCTCCCCCGCGACCCTGATATAGGATAAAGCTGAAGATAATGGATGGATGGGATGCAGCAAACTTCGCCTCTCATCCCCAGTTCATATCCCCATCTGGATGGAGTTTCCATGTTCTCCCTGTGTCTGCATGGGTTTCCTCCGGGTTCTCCGGTTTCCTCCCACAGTCCAAAAACAAGGATCAAGTCAATTGAGTTCTCCAAATTGCCCCATATAGAGTGTGTTTGTGTGAGTGAGTGTGTGCCCAGCGATAGATAGGCGCCCTGTCCTGGGTGTATCTGTCCAGCGCCCAGACAAACAAAGCGTTTGTCGTTCCTAATCTCACCTCCAGAGCAGTGAAACACTTATAGAACTGCACAGGTAAAAAGTGTCCTGTATCATGTACTCTTCTAGATTGCCAGGTATATTATACACACAGGAGCGTTTACAACGTCCCATCTGTCCAGACTGTTCCCCTATGCAGCTCACTCTTTTTATATAAGATTTTTGGAGTGCACATTCAACCAGAAGAGCATTTGTGATGTCGGACACTAATTGATGGATTAGAGAGCCTTGCTTACAAAATCCTTTTTAGTCCATCCATTCAATGGCAGTCAAGTTCTTTTTCATCAAACCAACCCAAGCATGCCTTTATGATATTTGCTTAGTGCAGAAGAACAGCTAAGGGCCTTCCCTAAACTGTTTCCACAAAACTGGATGTATACATCCAGATGGTGGCTTAGTGGTTAGCACGTTCACCTCTCAGCACCAGGGATTTCCGGTTCGAATCCCCATATTGGTGGAGTTTTCATGTTCTCCCTGTGTCCGCGTGGGTTTCCTCCGGGTTCTCCGGTTTCCTCCCACAGTCCAAAAACATGGATCAAGTCAATTGAGTTCTCCAAATTGCCCCATACAGAGTGTGTATGTGTGCGTGTCTGTCTGAGTGTGTGCCCAGCGATAGATTGGCGCCCTGTCCTGGGTGTATCTGCCCAGCGCTCGAAACGTTTTCCCCTGGATGGACATGGGGAACCCCCCCCTCCCCCGCAACCCTAATATAGGATAAAGCAGAAGATAAAGGATGAATGAATGAATGGATGTATTCCATTTCCCAAAATGCATAGCCTGTGGCAGTGGGACTTTATAAAACATTGAACTTTGAAACATGAACTTTTGTTCTTATAATGTGTATAACACAAATAACACAAATCAGTGATATTAAAAAATCTATTACAAAAATCTACGTATTAATGTAATTATCCAGAGTAGTTCAGATATGTTATGTGCAGTCGCCAATGCTAAATAGAATTGTTATTTTTATACTTGTTATAAACACTGGTTCTGTCATACAGTATCAGTCAAAAGTTAGGACACGCCCCCTTCTTGCTCCATTCTCTATTCTCTCCACTTCTCATATAGATGGAGTTTGTAGTTTTACAATTACAGACTGTAGTCCATCTGTGTTCTTTTTTGTCTTTAGTCCTCTGTTGGTTCTCTGTTCTCTGTTGGTCAGGAGCATCACAGAACAGGTATCATTTGGGTGGTGGATTGTTTATTGTCAGTTCTGCAGTGACACTGATGTGGTGAGGGGGTTTTAATGCAGCAATGCTGCTGGAGTTTTATTTAAACACCTCAGTGACACTGCTGGGATAGGAATAATGCACTCACCAAATAATCCCTGCTCTGTACTGTACCATTGGGATCCTGACTAAAGGGGACGTACACAGTATGTACTGTAGAACACAAACAGATGGACTACATTCTGGAATTGTAGAACTAAAAAGTCCATCTTTACAGTAAGTGGAACTGAGAACTTGGAGCAAAAAGGAGGTGTGATGCTTTAGTGGAGTTAGTTCTAGATGTGTCTTAAAAATAAATAAAATCTATGACAACTTCTTTTTAGTAAAGGCTGGTTTCACACACCTACAGATCAGGACCATGGTTTTACATTTTATAAAGCCACTTCATTCTGTTATATAAACCATGTTGTTATTATATAACATTGGGTACAAATTCATAATCCTGTGTTTGATGAACACAGATCGCTTCGGTCAGTGTACAGTTTCAGTATTACATTGAGTGATCGGCTTCAATTTTGATGTTGAAGTTTCCCTCTGGAAATAACAACATTAAATTGTTCATATCTGCAGCATTCACACTTGATGTTGCTTTAACTTTTCGCAATTCACTACCAGCTATCAACAATCATGCAACATTGAATGATCATGCAACATGACATTGTGGTGGCTTTTGATTCTTTAGTGTAATTTCTTTATAATCATCTAAATTTTCTGATGAAAACATTGATATTAATTATTTGAGGGGATATGTATGTAAGGTGACTGGCATTTATATGTGAATATTTAAATCACATTATTGTATGCTGTGTAGATATTTATGAATGCTTACGCAATATTTTAATGTATTGTGTTTGTATAGTGTGTTGCTGTATTGTAAGGTCTGTGTATCAATGACCCAAAGTGATTCCTATAATACAGGGGCTGATGAATTGATTCTGAATCTGAATATCACATCTGATACAATATTAAAGCTGATCGTAGACAGATGACTCAGTGATGGGATGTCGCAGGCCAGATGCCCCTAGCTGAGTAGGTAGCAGTGTTCTGAAATTTACCAAAAATATCTTTCACAGTTAGTGGTATGTATGTATTTGCTTCATCACTTACTGCATATAATACACTGCCTGACCAAAAAAAGTTTGCACACTTTTATATAATATTGGACCGCCTTTAAATTATGCCACACGTTCATTGTGGCATCGTTCCTACAAGCTTCTGCAGGTTATTCTATCAATGGATCTGATCTTCCCTGATGACAAAGACATATTAAACAATGATTATTACAGGACTCATATGACTGTAATTGGAAAAGGTCATTTCCACTGCGCAAAGTCTTCTCCAGCACATTCCAAAGATCCTCAATGTGGTTCAGGTCTGGTGTGGTGGCGGATACATTCGTGAGAATGATGTCTCATGCATTCTGAACCATGCTTTTGCAATTTGAGCCAGACGAATCCTGTAATTATCATTGTTTAATATGTCTTTGTCATCAGGGAAGAACAGATCCACTGATTGAATAACCTCGTGCTTCAGTATATTCAGCTCAGCTGACATAACGTTGCTGAACCCACTGACCAAGTTCAAGTTCATTTATTTATATAATAAAATTAAAAAATTAAAAAATTAAAATAAGGGGGGGCATCAAATAACAATCAGGTTTGATGAATTTACAGTGTAGTTGATTTTCTCCATAACTTCTGACTTGTAATGTTCTCATTTGTAAGTCGCTTTGGATAAAAGCGTCTGCTGAGTGACTAAACGTAAATGTAAATGTATATAGCGCTTTACAACAGTATATCATCAGAGCCTGAACCCACAAAGAGCAAGCAGAAGCAACAGTGGCAAGAAGAATACTCCCGGTTACTCTGTTTTTAAAGGAAGAAACCTTGGTAGGACGAAAAGCTCAGTAGGGGACTCATCCTTCTTGAGCATCCAGGTGGTGACCTTTGTTTTGGCCAGACAGTGTATAAGTCACCATTAAAGAAAAATGAGTTCATGCTTCGCTCACACCTGTACATAGTGTATAGCTCATTCAATCATCCGTTCATTTCTAATTAGTTTATTCTGGTCACCGTTGTGAGGACATACACACATTGGCAGTTTATCGCAGGGCAGACACAGAGCCAAACAAGGATAATGGCTGACTGTATACAATCCCAACCATAATGTTATTCGTGATAACACATGTTCTCAAGTGCTCTGTTGCCTACGCAGCAGCACATTCCTGAGTATAAATGTGAATTAATATTGCATACTGTGTAAAGCTTGTTTAATACTTGTGGTACATTGTATGTTTTTACATATGTGCATTTATAAGTGCTTCTTTCTCTTGTAATGTCTATGGGTAACATTTTTAGCCTGTCAACTGCCACAGCACTCCTTTTCTTTTTTCATCTCTAATACACGTACAAAATGATCTCATTCTCCCCAGACGCTTGCATGCCACCTATACCTATACAGCAGAAAAGCTGGATGTGTGAGTGTACCAATGGGAGTTTCACTGACATTTAGATAGGCCCCAGGGACTGATGAGATAAATTTGGAGAGCTTCAGCCTCGTCTACCTTTCCTAATTGGGACAGGTGGCATGAATGCATGAGACGAGTATTTGAATTTAGCGAGGTGGAACTTCTTCCCGGCACGTTGTTAGCCCTGAATCTGTGTTTATGTGGAACCTGGGGGTTGTACAGATATCCGAAAGGGCCGTGGTTTTACACTCTGCTCGCTAATATCACCCGAGGGCTAAAGAATTCAGACGAGGTGTATAGGAAAGAAGAGTAAGTAACTTGTGATATATATATTGGGAACTATATCCTTGTGGGTATGAAAAAGTACAATTTATTTTAAAAACTATAGGAAATGTAATATATTTATTTTACCGATTTTTAATAAGGGCGGCACGGTGGCTAAGTGGTTAGCACGTTCTCCTCTCAGCACTAGGGATTTCCGTTTCGAATCCCCATCTGGGTGGAGTTTCCATGTTCTCCCCGTGTCTGCGTGGGTTTCCTCCGGGTTCTCCGGTTTCCTCCCACAGTCCAAAAACATGGACCCAGTCAATTAAGTTCTCCAAATTGCCCCATATAGAGTGTGTATGTGTGTGTAAGTGTGTGCCCAGCGATAGATTGGCGCCCTGTCCTGCCTAGCGCCTGAAACGTTCTCTCCTGGATGGGCATGGGTAACCCCCCCGCGACACTAATATAGGATAAAGCGGAAGATAATGAATGAATAAATGAATGATTAATAAGGGCGGCACGGTGGTTTAGTGGTTGGCATGTTCTTCTCTCAGCACTAGGGATTCCCAGTTTGAATCCTCATCTGGGTGGAGTTTCCATGTTCTCCCCGTGTCCGCATGGGTTTCCTCTAGGTTCTCCGGTTTCCTCCCACAGTCCAAAAACATGGATCAAGTCAATTGAGTTCTCCAAATTGCCCCATATAGAGTGTGCGCGACCTTAAAATATAGGATAAAGCGGAAGATAATGAATGAATTTTTAATAATAAGCTGTATTTTTTGACAATAGACCAGTCATCTGAATGATTTGGAGTTTCCATAGGAGTAGGTTTGCAGTAAATTAAAGCAAAATCTCATCTCATTATCTTTCACTTAATCCTATACATGATTACAAGGGAGATCCCGAGCGCAGAGAGGCGAACGTGCTAAACCCCAAGCCACCGTGCCGCCCTATGATAAAATCAATCCTGCAAATAATTTCTTCAGTTAAATAAATATCGATGTGTAAATGCCATTCGAAGCCAGTTTTATGGGATTGTATTGTTTGCAAAGTATAAAACCAGTACTTTTCTGAGAAACATTTTTATGAGCCACACAGCAAGAGTTTGTCTGGCTCAGGTCATCACGGTCGAGTCAGACGGAGCCTGTGGCCCCAAATGCTGTTACCCTAAGTTTCAAGGTGCCCTTTAATGAGGGCTTGGTGATGGGGGAGATCAGTTGCCCTGATTACAAGCCTAAATTTATATTTTGATAAATATAGCAAAATACAGCTTTGTCAAAATGTAAATTATTTTTTTTTTAATTATTCCTATTTTTTGGAAGAACATTAAAAGGTTAAAATACAAAATGTAATAACTTTATTGGAGGTTCATGTGCAAAATACAAGCAATATATGGAAGACTTTCTGTATTATAAATGATCTGAATATAATTTTTAAATATATGAATATAATATAAGGAAGCTGAGCTTTTTTGTTTTGTTTTTTATACTTAATATGTTAATTTGATGTGTAAATAAACTGGGGGCAACTTTATATGAATATTTTATTGGTTCAAGTTTTAAGAGAGCTCAAGCTAGCTGTTTGTTGTTGTGGCTGTTGTGGAGTGTACTATATGTGAAACTCAATTCATGAGTGGGGTGCAGCTGATCAAAGACATAGATGTTCATTCATTCATTCTTTATTTCCCGCTTTATCCTCTATTAGGGTCGCGGTGGGGTTCCCCATGCCCATCCAGGGGAGAACGTCTCGGGCGCTGGGCAGATAGACCCAGGACAGGGCGCCAATCCATCGCTGGGCACACACTCACTCACACAGACACACTCTATATGGGGCAATTTTAAGATTTCAATTAATTTTATCCATGTTTTTGGACTGTGGGAGGAAACCGGAGAACCCGGAGGAAACCCACGCAGACACGGGGAGAACATGGAAACTCCACCCAGATGGGGATTCGAACCGGGAATCCCTAGCGCTGAGAGGCGAACGTGGTGACCACTAAGCCACCGCGCCGCCGACATAGATGTTATTAGACATATTTATGAAAGACATAGCTGTAATAAGAAATGGCCAACGAAAGACAAAGCTGTTATAAGACGCAGATGATGTGAGTTGTTACTGATTTTTACAATGTAAGACAAAGCTGAGGAGAGATGTAGCTGATGTGAGACGTAGGTGATATGAGACGTAACTGATGTGAAAAGTGAGACGTTCCATGATGTGCCTGATGTATGCTGCAGATGTGAGATGTAGCTAATGTTAGACGTCAGTGATCTAAGGTGTAGCTGATCTATAATCAATTGATTTATTATAAGTTTGACGTCTTTGACAAATACCTGTTGTAGGAAAAAAAGGGGGGGGGGGGCAGCATCAAATAAAAATCAGGTTTGATGAATTTACAGCATAGTTGGTTTTCTGCATAACTTCTGACTTGTGATGTTCTCATTTGTAAGTCGCTTTGGATAAAAGCGTCTGCTAAATGACTAAATGTAAATGTAATAAGTTATAGTTTATGTGAAAAACTTATGATGCTGTCAGACATGGTTGGTTGGACACTTTGCTGATGTGAGCCCTTCCACATGTGAGCAGTCGTTGTTTGGTTTGGCTTAGTCTTAGCTCGGTGACATATGAAGCATCTCTTGTGGAGAGCAGGTGTTTGCCCTCTACAGCTGCTTGCCAATACCTAATCGACCTGCGTCGGGTGCAGTGGAACTATCGATTTGGCCATGCTGAGGTTAAGCAGCTAGAGGAAAAGCGACTCAAAGCATGAGCCATCATAGAGGAGGATTCATTCATCTACACTGCTTTATTTTTCTCTTGTTCAGTCAATTGTCCCACCAAAGTGACCAATCTGACTGGGAATGATTAAGGGCTTTGAACCATAAGGGAGGAGCTGTTTCCATGGATACCCTTATTTAGCTCCTAAATCCCACGATTTGTCTTTTTTTTGTCATGTGGAGAAACTCACATTAGTGAAGCACAAAATCTTGTTAATATAGGAACTTTATAGGGGTCATTCTTGAATAAGAACTTTTGACATGACTATATAATAATACATTTTATTAGTATTATTGCGGGGGCACGGTGGCTTAGTGGTTAGCATGTACACCTCTTAGTGATAGGGATTCCCAGTTCGAATCCCCATCTGGGTGGAGTTTCCATGTTCTCCCTGTGTCCGCGTGGGTTTCCTCCGGGTTCTCCGGTTTCCTCCCACAGTCCAAAAACATGGATCAAGGTCAATTGAGTTCTCCAAATTGCCCCATATAGAGTGTGTATGTGTCTGTGTGAGTTAGTGTGTGCCCAGTGATAGATTGGCGTCCTGTCCTGGGTCTATCTGCCCAGCACCCAAAACGTTCTCCCATGGATGGACATAGGGAACCCACCCGCAACCCTAATATAGGATAAAGCGGAAGAAAATGGATGGATGGACAGTATTATTGCAAGGCGGAGTTGTTAGCACGTTCCTCTCTCAGCGCTGAGGATCCAGGTTTGAATCCCAGTCTGGGTGGAGTTTCCATGTTTCCCCGGTGTTCCCCTGGGGTTTGCGTTCTCCAGTTTTATTGTGTGGGTGAGTTTATGCCTGGTGATGGATTGGCGCCCTGTCCTGGGTGTATCCGCCCATCGCCAAAACGTATCTTAGTATAGGATTAGGTGAGTTTTTTTGAATATTATGTTTATTGCAACTTCTCCAATGTCCATCTTTCACATGATATTGGTCGTTTCTCATCAGGCAGTTATTATCAGACAGGATGGCTGACTGCTCCCCCTAGAGTCTCAGTGCAGTCCACGCAGCTGCGCACAATTTTTAAAAATTATTTTTTCAAATTTTATGTATGTATGTATGTTATGTTGTAGGGGTCGCATACCATCCAATCCGTGAACCGGAATTTCATTAACATTCCATGTACCACATGTTACGTAAATGACAATAAAGTCTCCTTGAATCCTCCTTGAATCAAGGATGTGCACGTGCGCTGCATATTTTATATAGATTTTAATAGATTTAATTTAATGAATTATATAAACTACTATTTTTTCCTGTTCATTTCTGTTTTGTGCAGTTGGGTCTTATAATCCCTGCATTTACCATCATGCTGTAAACGCTAAATGTTATCCTGAGCCTCCTGCTACACTCTCCCATGCTATTCATATTACTTCAGGTTCAAGTCCATCATTTTGTAGTTACAACAATTTATGCAGCAGACATCTGTTTACAGCCAGATTTAAGCTTTTATTTATTTCTCTTTTTTGTTTGAGAAAATTATTTCTCACTGTCATGTTGTATTGTATTTCACCTGAGTGCACCGGGTTTGGTTTTAAGCTTGTGTTTCATTAAGTTTTTCTTGTGATTGTGAATATGTTCAGTGAAGAGGCACCTCATCTGCTGCTGCATTTTTAAGCTTGTTCTTAGATGCATCACTTACACCTGTAGATGCATCATAAACACCAGGTTTGGGGAAAAAACACACAATCTGTTATAATAAGAAACTGCACAGTGGTTGCACAGTGGTTGCAAAGTGGTTGCACAGTGGTTGGCATGTCATCGCTGAGGATCAAGTTTAAATCCCAATCTTTGTGGAGTTTCTATGTTCTCTCTGTGTCCGTCTGGGTTTCCTCCGGGTTCTCAGGTTTCCTCCCGCAGTCCAAAAACATGGCTTTAATATGAATTGGCTGCTCTAAATTGCCCTTATATACTGTGTGTCTATGTGAGTGAGTGTGTACCCACAGTCGGATTAGAGCCTGGTCCTGGATTTATAAGCCCAGTGACTAAAACGTCCCCTGGATGGGCATGGGAAACCCTCTCTCCCCCGTGATCCTAGTCCCTAGTATTAGATTAAGTGGAAGATAATGGCAGATCAGATATACCAGCGAATCTTTAATCCAAACTTGTAATCAGCAAACGGTTTGCATGTAAATTTACATGTAATTAGGCGCATCTTGGTGGGTTGTTTTGAAATAGAAACTTTATTCAAGTAACAGAAAGACAAAAAACTACCAAAAAACACTTTCACATCAGCCAAATATAAGTTTTTTGGTGCTAACCGATGGTGCTAACCAATTGGCCACCAATCACTGGTTTTGCTGCTCAAGCCGAGGTCCATAACCAGTTCAATCCAGTTGTCAGTTGTAAAATGAAATGACCTTTTTTGCTGTTTTAAAACAACGACCAGGGCGGCACGGTGGCTTAGTGGTTAGCACCTTCACCTCTCAGCGTTAGGGATTCCCCATCTGGGTGGAGTTTCAATGTTCTCCCTGTGTCTGCGTGGGTTTCCTCTGGGTTTTCTGGTTTCCTCCCACAGTCCAAAAACATGGATCAAGTCAATTAAGTTCTCCAAATTGCCCCATAAAGAGTGTGTATGCGTGCGTGTCTGTGTGAGTGAGTGTGTGCCCAAAGATAGATTGGCACCCTGTCCTGGGTGTATCTGCCCAGCGCCCGAAATGTTCTCCCCTGGATGGGCATGGGGAACCCCGCCACGGAAGATAATGAATGAATGAAAAAAAAACAACGACCAAATTTAAAGTGAATGATACATTTTCTTGATGAAAGAGTTTTACCTTTATGTTACATTTCAATCTTGATACTCAGTTTACTGTCATGGTCATTTAAAGAAAATCTTTTATTTATTTTGTTTTATTCATTGGTGAGACATGCAGTGTTAAGGGACAGGCTGTCCCTCGGGATCTTTGCTTTACCCCTGCATTCCTTGTAGAACTATTTTTGTATTTGTTAAGAGCCTTTTTTAACACTTTGTGGAATGTGTGTGTATGCTCACTGATGTCACAGTGAGTCCTTTAGAAATATTTCAAAAAGCCATGAAAACAGCACTTTAGTGATCCAGACCTGCTTCTACCATGGCATCACTTTAAAGAATGTTTTCTGGCATTTTTGTAATTGAGTGTTTTTAAGCAGGTTGGCAGCGACTCTAAAGCTTCATGAGGATTAAACAGAGCTCTGTTCCTCACATTAACATTACTGTGTATTTTATACTTCAATTAACAGACCGGTCCTCTTTTAGAGAAGACATCAATGATCTCATCCCTTTCACTCAAAAATTATTCATTCTGTTCTCGTACTCTCAATGTTCATTCTGCTTTTGGGCATCGTCACAAAAGGTGACCATATGCCCAAAGCACTGAGCAATTCAGAGCAATTTTCTCTCATTAGCCATCCAACGGTTTCATTTCTTTTATCTGTTCCACCAAACCACTTTCATGGTTATATCAGATGTTCTTTTTTTGTTTTTTTCCCCCCAGCTTTGTTTTCGAAATTGAATACCCAATTGAAAATCATCAGCATTGTCCAAAATCATCTGCTATCCGATGACTTTTATGCTTCAAAGTGCTTTCATTCTTTTAGTGAAATCGTATCGTAAGTGAATAAGAAGATGCTTCAAAAGTTACTCTTAAATTCAATTCTATTGCATTATACAGTAGCTCAGGCTCTCGTCTGATTCTTAACCATTCACCTTGTTTTCGTACTATAAGTGTTCATTTCCACAACAAACAGCAGTCATGTCAGAGTCTTGACACATTGTCAGAGATATAAATAATATACCTTCCATTCCTTCCTCTCTTTTGTCTGCATTGTTTTTTGCTCTGTATGTTCTGGTGTAACTCCCGCACTTTCTTCACTTCATTAAAAACATCCATTCATTCATTATCTCCCGTTTTATCCTCTATTAGGGTCGCGGTGGGGTTCCCCATGCTCATCCAGGGGAGAATGTTTCTGGCGCTGGGCAGATAGACCCAGGACAGGGCGCCAATCCATCGCTGGGCACACACTCACTCACACACACACACTCTATATGGGGCAATTTGGAGAATTTAATTGACTTGAACCATGTTTTTGGACTGTGGGAGGAAACCGGAGAACCCGGAGGAAACCCACACGGACACGGGGAGAACATGGAAACTCCACCCAAATGGGGATTCGAACCGGGAATCCCTAGTGCTGAGAGGCGAACGTGCTAACCACTGAACCAACGTGCCTTCCTCATTAAAAACAGATGAATTTAAAGGAAGACTTATGAAATCTACATAAATTTCTAGAAGCATTTTATCGGGGTTTAATAGATGTTACAAGAGGCTCTGAACTGTTAAACACTTGTGTCCTGGCATCGGTTCTCTACGATGTTTGGAATGTGATGCTGTATTTACACTGATCAGCCACCTTTTTAGAGGCAACTCGCTATTAATGCATTAGACCTCTTTTGGCCTTTAGAGCTACAGCAATTTGTTAAAGATTCCACCAGGTCTTCAAATCATTCTGCAGGTAAATTGGTTTACACAGTCAGTCTAACATCTTGCTGTTGCCACAAATTAGTTTCAGACAATGACATGCACTGAACATCCAATTTTATCCTGTCCCAGAAATGTGCTACAGGATTGTGGCACAAGGTCGTGATTGAGACAATTAATCGTGCTTGCATTTAATTTAGATCAAGAAACGTTACAATTAATTAATCGAACTAGCGCATCCTAGGGATTCCTGGTTGGAATCCCCATCTGGGTGGAGTTTCCATGTTCTCCCCGTGTCTGCGTGGGTTTCCTCCGGGTTTTCCGGTTTCCTCCCACAGTCCAAAAACATGGATCAAGTTAATTGAATTCTGAAAATTGCCCCATATAGAGTGTGTCTGTGTGAGTGAGTGTGTGCCCAGCGATGGATTGGCGCCCTGTCCTGGGTCTATCTGCCCAGCGCCCGAGACGTTCTCCCCTGGATGGGCATGGGGAACCCCACCGCGACCCTAATAGAGGATAAAGCGGGAGATAATGAATGAATGAATTAATGAATGAATGAACTAGCGCATCAACATCGTCATGACGACATCCATAAGAAAAATGCCTTTTATGCCGGAAATTAAATTTGCTCCAACAGTGTGATTTTTTTTTTTATTACATTCACACTGAAATTTGCTCACCTTTTTATTTTCCACCATGAGATCATAATTTATTTTTCATGCATGTGATCTCTGTGATAGAAAAGGTGCCTCTTATAAAGTGTCCCTTAAGTGTACATCTATCTTTAAAATGAATTAGTTTTGTATTGATTTATAAATTGAATGTGTGCGCAATTTATTGTGTGTGTGTGTGGGGGTGTGTGTTAGTGTTTGTCTGTGTGGGTGTATGTATGTGTGCACTCATGGGTGTGTGTGCGTGTATGCGCTATCCACTCAGTTGTGTCTGACCGATTGATGCTCTATAGTCCAGTTTACAATGATTCAAATCATCAGAGGCAATTAGTATCTCCAATGAATCTGGAGTGCCAAGAGAAAACTCACTTAGACACAGGGAGGATATGCACTGTGAGAATCACTAACAGCAATGCATTTTATTTATTCATTCATTCATTATCTTCCGCTTATCCTCTATTAGGGTCGCGGTGGGGTTCCCCATGCCCATCCAGGGGAGAACGTCTCGGGCGCTGGGCAGACAGACCCAGGACAGGGCGCCAATCCATCGCTGGGCACACACTCACTCACACAGACACACTCTACAGGGGGCAATTTTGAGAATTCAATTAACTTGTTCCATGTTTTTGGACTGTGGGAGGAAACCGGAGAACCCGGAGGAA